>AVPN01001576.1:0-17582 GCA_000695325.1 Pleurobrachia bachei | reverse complement strand
GGTGTTATTATACTGGACACACACACCTCTGTTCCTGTACTGTCAGTGTAAACGCTAGCAGCTGGTGTGAGGGGAGAGGGCGAGGTGTTATTATACTGGACACACACACCTCTGTTCCTGTACTGTCAGTGTACACGCTAGCCGCTGGTGTGAGGGGAGAGGGCGAGGTGTTATTATACTGGACACACACACCTCTGTTCCTGTACTGTCAGTGTACACGCTAGCCGCTGGTGTGAGGGGAGAGGGCGAGGTGTTATTATACTGGACACACACACCTCTGTTCCTGTACTGTCAGTGTACACGCTAGCCGCTGGTGTGAGGGGAGAGGGCGAGGTGTTATTATACTGGACACACACACCTCTGTTCCTGTACTGTCAGTGTACACGCTAGCCGCTGGTGTGAGGGGAGAGGGCGAGGTGTTATTATACTGGACACACACACCTCTGTTCCTGTACTGTCAGTGTACACGCTAGCCGCTGGTGTGAGGGGAGAGGGCGAGGTGTTATTATACTGGACACACACACCTCTGTTCCTGTACTGTCAGTGTACACGCTAGCCGCTGGTGTGAGGGGAGAGGGCGAGGTGTTATTATACTGGACACACACACCTCTGTTCCTGTACTGTCAGTGTACACGCTAGCCGCTGGTGTGAGGGGAGAGGGCGAGGTGTTATTATACTGGACACACACACCTCTGTTCCTGTACTGTCAGTGTACACGCTAGCCGCTGGTGTGAGGGGAGAGGGCGAGGTGTTATTATACTGGACACACACACCTCTGTTCCTGTACTGTCAGTGTACACGCTAGCCGCTGGTGTGAGGGGAGAGGGCGAGGTGTTATTATACTGGACACACACACCTCTGTTCCTGTACTGTCAGTGTACACGCTAGCCGCTGGTGTGAGGGGAGAGGGCGAGGTGTTATTATACTGGACACACACACCTCTGTTCCTGTACTGTCAGTGTACACGCTAGCCGCTGGTGTGAGGGGAGAGGGCGAGGTGTTATTATACTGGACACACACACCTCTGTTCCTGTACTGTCAGTGTACACGCTAGCCGCTGGTGTGAGGGGAGAGGGCGAGGTGTTATTATACTGGACACACACACCTCTGTTCCTGTACTGTCAGTGTACACGCTAGCCGCTGGTGTGAGGGGAGAGGGCGAGGTGTTATTATACTGGACACACACACCTCTGTTCCTGTACTGTCAGTGTACACGCTAGCCGCTGGTGTGAGGGGAGAGGGCGAGGTGTTATTATACTGGACACACACACCTCTGTTCCTGTACTGTCAGTGTACACGCTAGCCGCTGGTGTGAGGGGAGAGGGCGAGGTGTTATTATACTGGACACACACACCTCTGTTCCTGTACTGTCAGTGTACACGCTAGCCGCTGGTGTGAGGGGAGAGGGCGAGGTGTTATTATACTGGACACACACACCTCTGTTCCTGTACTGTCAGTGTACACGCTAGCCGCTGGTGTGAGGGGAGAGGGCGAGGTGTTATTATACTGGACACACACACCTCTGTTCCTGTACTGTCAGTGTACACGCTAGCAGCTGGTGTGAGGGGAGAGGGCGAGGTGTTATTATACTGGACACACACACCTCTGTTCCTGTACTGTCAGTGTACACGCTAGCAGCTGGTGTGAGGGGAGAGGGCGAGGTGTTATTATACTGGACACACACACCTCTGTTCCTGTACTGTCAGTGTACACGCTAGCAGCTGGTGTGAGGGGAGAGGGCGAGGTGTTATTATACTGGACACACACACCTCTGTTCCTGTACTGTCAGTGTACACGCTAGCAGCTGGTGTGAGGGGAGAGGGCGAGGTGTTATTATACTGGACACACACACCTCTGTTCCTGTACTGTCAGTGTACACGCTAGCAGCTGGTGGGAGGGGAGAGGGCGAGGTGTTATTATACTGGACACACACACCTCTGTTCCTGTACTGTCAGTGTACACGCTAGCAGCTGGTGTGAGGGGGGGGGGAGAGAGAGGGTCACGGTCAAAATGTTTCCCGCGCGTTTGTCTCTCTTGTACTGTGTGTGTACTGTGAGAGAGTGTAGTGTTCTGGAATTTTCATCATTCAGTTCTCCCTGTTGTGTATACCTCTCTCTCTCAAGTATCTATCACCCCCTCTTTCTCTCTCTAGGTGTGGATACACCCAAACCAGTAACAACAAGAACATCATGAGTTCAACTGCTTCAATAGACACTGTATGGTAACTGGAGTGAAGAACCAGGGAGAGGAAGGCTTTCGCTGAGCAGGTACTATTATACTGGACACACACACCTCTGTTCCTGTACTGTCAGTGTACACGCTAGCAGCTGGTGTGAGGGGGGGGGGAGAGAGAGGGTCACGGTCAAAATGTTTCCCGCGCGTTTGTCTCTCTTGTACTGTGTGTGTACTGTGAGAGAGTGTAGTGTTCTGGAATTTTCATCATTCAGTTCTCCCTGTTGTGTATACCTCTCTCTCTCAAGTATCGAGATTCTATCACCCCCTCTTTCTCTCTCTAGGTGTGGATACACCCAAACCAGTAACAACAAGAACATCATGAGTTCAACTGCTTCAATAGACACTGTATGGTAACTGGAGTGAAGAACCAGGGAGAGGAAGGCTTTCGCTGAGCAGGTACTATTATACTGGACACACACACCTCTGTTCCTGTACTGTCAGTGTACACGCTAGCAGCTGGTGTGACTTTCGCTGAGCAGGTACTATTATACTGGACACACACACCTCTGTTCCTGAGGGGCTCCGCGCCGCGTGCGCGCCGCGCGCGTTTCTGCTCGGGGAGAATAGTTCGGAGGAGGTTTTTCGGGGTCGGATTTTCGCGTTTTGGCTCGTAGCTCCTCTTCCTGATGGGATGATGGCTTCGGACTTTCGCCGTTCGGTGGGGATTAGGGTTTCCTTTCCGGTGGTACTGAATTGATTTCTGTAGCTTATCAGGAACCGGAGATATGACCAATTATCTCAATAAACCGCTTTAGTATCCCTTGTTATTATCATAATTACCCATATCTCCGGTTCCTGATGGGCTGCAGGAATCGTGTTACTGCCATTGGGGGGGAGATTTTGAGCCCCGTTGAGTGGTGGGGGTTTGGAGTCTTTGTCTTGTCGGGAGGAGGAGTTGTGAGCCGGGACGTGGGGGTTCGGTCTTGGGGGACTTTTTTTGGATTGTTTTTTTTGAGCGGAGATGTGTGTGGCGCGCGCGCGGCGCGGAGTTTTTTGGCGCGTGCTGCGCGCGGAGGTGCACGGTTTCGATGCGCGAGCCGGTCTTGCGGGGGGCTGGTGCGGGGGGTTGGTCGGGGCGATTCATCGGCGCCCCCATAATCCCCTGACTTACCTTGTTCCAGATCAAATCAAACTCAAGAATCTCTCAAAGGCAAAACGTTACCTAGTTCCAGATTCATATATAGGGAATTCCCAAGTTTTACTTGGTTAGGCCGGGAGTTAGACTCCTTGGAGCGTTTGAGGCGATATGCTCTGCATAGTCCGAATCGCAGCACCACAACAACAACAACAACAACCTCTGTTCCTGTACTGTCAGTGTACACGCTAGCAGCTGGTGTGAGGGGAGAGGGCGAGGTGTTATTATACTGGACACACACACCTCTGTTCCTGTACTGTCAGTGTACACGCTAGCAGCTGGTGTGAGGGGAGAGGGCGAGGTGTTATTATACTGGACACACACACCTCTGTTCCTGTACTGTCAGTGTACACGCTAGCAGCTGGTGTGAGGGGAGAGGGCGAGGTGTTATTATACTGGACACACACACCTCTGTTCCTGTACTGTCAGTGTACACGCTAGCAGCTGGTGTGAGGGGAGAGGGCGAGGTGTTATTATACTGGACACACACACCTCTGTTCCTGTACTGTCAGTGTACACGCTAGCAGCTGGTGTGAGGGGAGAGGGCGAGGTGTTATTATACTGGACACACACACCTCTGTTCCTGTACTGTCAGTGTACACGCTAGCAGCTGGTGTGAGGGGAGAGGGCGAGGTGTTATTATACTGGACACACACACCTCTGTTCCTGTACTGTCAGTGTACACGCTAGCAGCTGGTGTGAGGGGAGAGGGCGAGGTGTTATTATACTGGACACACACACCTCTGTTCCTGTACTGTCAGTGTACACGCTAGCAGCTGGTGTGAGGGGAGAGGGCGAGGTGTTATTATACTGGACACACACACCTCTGTTCCTGTACTGTCAGTGTACACGCTAGCAGCTGGTGTGAGGGGAGAGGGCGAGGTGTTATTATACTGGACACACACACCTCTGTTCCTGTACTGTCAGTGTACACGCTAGCAGCTGGTGTGAGGGGAGAGGGCGAGGTGTTATTATACTGGACACACACACCTCTGTTCCTGTACTGTCAGTGTACACGCTAGCAGCTGGTGTGAGGGGAGAGGGCGAGGTGTTATTATACTGGACACACACACCTCTGTTCCTGTACTGTCAGTGTACACGCTAGCAGCTGGTGTGAGGGGAGAGGGCGAGGTGTTATTATACTGGACACACACACCTCTGTTCCTGTACTGTCAGTGTACACGCTAGCAGCTGGTGTGAGGGGAGAGGGCGAGGTGTTATTATACTGGACACACACACCTCTGTTCCTGTACTGTCAGTGTACACGCTAGCAGCTGGTGTGAGGGGAGAGGGCGAGGTGTTATTATACTGGACACACACACCTCTGTTCCTGTACTGTCAGTGTACACGCTAGCAGCTGGTGTGAGGGGAGAGGGCGAGGTGTTATTATACTGGACACACACACCTCTGTTCCTGTACTGTCAGTGTACACGCTAGCAGCTGGTGTGAGGGGAGAGGGCGAGGTGTTATTATACTGGACACACACACCTCTGTTCCTGTACTGTCAGTGTACACGCTAGCAGCTGGTGTGAGGGGAGAGGGCGAGGTGTTATTATACTGGACACACACACCTCTGTTCCTGTACTGTCAGTGTACACGCTAGCAGCTGGTGTGAGGGGAGAGGGCGAGGTGTTATTATACTGGACACACACACCTCTGTTCCTGTACTGTCAGTGTACACGCTAGCAGCTGGTGTGAGGGGAGAGGGCGAGGTGTTATTATACTGGACACACACACCTCTGTTCCTGTACTGTCAGTGTACACGCTAGCAGCTGGTGTGAGGGGAGAGGGCGAGGTGTTATTATACTGGACACACACACCTCTGTTCCTGTACTGTCAGTGTACACGCTAGCAGCTGGTGTGAGGGGAGAGGGCGAGGTGTTATTATACTGGACACACACACCTCTGTTCCTGTACTGTCAGTGTACACGCTAGCAGCTGGTGTGAGGGGAGAGGGCGAGGTGTTATTATACTGGACACACACACCTCTGTTCCTGTACTGTCAGTGTACACGCTAGCAGCTGGTGTGAGGGGAGAGGGCGAGGTGTTATTATACTGGACACACACACCTCTGTTCCTGTACTGTCAGTGTACACGCTAGCAGCTGGTGTGAGGGGAGAGGGCGAGGTGTTATTATACTGGACACACACACCTCTGTTCCTGTACTGTCAGTGTACACGCTAGCAGCTGGTGTGAGGGGAGAGGGCGAGGTGTTATTATACTGGACACACACACCTCTGTTCCTGTACTGTCAGTGTACACGCTAGCAGCTGGTGTGAGGGGAGAGGGCGAGGTGTTATTATACTGGACACACACACCTCTGTTCCTGTACTGTCAGTGTACACGCTAGCAGCTGGTGTGAGGGGAGAGGGCGAGGTGTTATTATACTGGACACACACACCTCTGTTCCTGTACTGTCAGTGTACACGCTAGCAGCTGGTGTGAGGGGAGAGGGCGAGGTGTTATTATACTGGACACACACACCTCTGTTCCTGTACTGTCAGTGTACACGCTAGCAGCTGGTGTGAGGGGGGGGGGAGAGAGAGGGTCACGGTCAAAATGTTTCCCGCGCGTTTGTCTCTCTTGTACTGTGTGTGTACTGTGAGAGAGTGTAGTGTTCTGGAATTTTCATCATTCAGTTCTCCCTGTTGTGTATACCTCTCTCTCTCAAGTATCGAGATTCTATCACCCCCTCTTTCTCTCTCTAGGTGTGGATACACCCAAACCAGTAACAACAAGAACATCATGAGTTCAACTGCTTCAATAGACACTGTATGGTAACTGGAGTGAAGAACCAGGGAGAGGAAGGCTTTCGCTGAGCAGGTCCTTTTTTCAGTCATTGCTATCAAATCGATATATCTTTGACTCAGAGAGTGAAAAATGGTAAAAAACTGCCACCCTTCCTCTCACCCACTGACTAGAAAAAAGTTAAGAAAAAGTTTAAAAACTGACACCACGGGGATTCGATCCTGTAGGCACCCCGGGGATTCGATCCTGTAGGTGCGCATTAACATTTAGAATACATACAGCGCGCTAAGCCACTAGGCCATATTCCCTGCTGAGAAAGGTGCAATCGAAACGGCTTTATTATTCCGTTGTTTATCTTGGCTAGAAATATTCTATGTCAAAACAGACACACCCACTTTCCCCCCCCTGCGCGCGAGATTTCATTTCAATTGAAAGTCCATCACCACCTCTGATCTTCAACTCACTGCCCTTACTTAGAATGGTGTGAGGGGAGAGGGCGAGGTGTTATTATACTGGACACACACACCTCTGTTCCTGTACTGTCAGTGTACACGCTAGCCGCTGGTGTGAGGGGAGAGGGCGAGGTGTTATTATACTGGACACACACACCTCTGTTCCTGTACTGTCAGTGTACACGCTAGCCGCTGGTGTGAGGGGAGAGGGCGAGGTGTTATTATACTGGACACACACACCTCTGTTCCTGTACTGTCAGTGTACACGCTAGCCGCTGGTGTGAGGGGAGAGGGCGAGGTGTTATTATACTGGACACACACACCTCTGTTCCTGTACTGTCAGTGTACACGCTAGCCGCTGGTGTGAGGGGAGAGGGCGAGGTGTTATTATACTGGACACACACACCTCTGTTCCTGTACTGTCAGTGTACACGCTAGCCGCTGGTGTGAGGGGAGAGGGCGAGGTGTTATTATACTGGACACACACACCTCTGTTCCTGTACTGTCAGTGTACACGCTAGCCGCTGGTGTGAGGGGAGAGGGCGAGGTGTTATTATACTGGACACACACACCTCTGTTCCTGTACTGTCAGTGTACACGCTAGCCGCTGGTGTGAGGGGAGAGGGCGAGGTGTTATTATACTGGACACACACACCTCTGTTCCTGTACTGTCAGTGTACACGCTAGCCGCTGGTGTGAGGGGAGAGGGCGAGGTGTTATTATACTGGACACACACACCTCTGTTCCTGTACTGTCAGTGTACACGCTAGCCGCTGGTGTGAGGGGAGAGGGCGAGGTGTTATTATACTGGACACACACACCTCTGTTCCTGTACTGTCAGTGTACACGCTAGCCGCTGGTGTGAGGGGAGAGGGCGAGGTGTTATTATACTGGACACACACACCTCTGTTCCTGTACTGTCAGTGTACACGCTAGCCGCTGGTGTGAGGGGAGAGGGCGAGGTGTTATTATACTGGACACACACACCTCTGTTCCTGTACTGTCAGTGTACACGCTAGCCGCTGGTGTGAGGGGAGAGGGCGAGGTGTTATTATACTGGACACACACACCTCTGTTCCTGTACTGTCAGTGTACACGCTAGCCGCTGGTGTGAGGGGAGAGGGCGAGGTGTTATTATACTGGACACACACACCTCTGTTCCTGTACTGTCAGTGTACACGCTAGCCGCTGGTGTGAGGGGAGAGGGCGAGGTGTTATTATACTGGACACACACACCTCTGTTCCTGTACTGTCAGTGTACACGCTAGCCGCTGGTGTGAGGGGAGAGGGCGAGGTGTTATTATACTGGACACACACACCTCTGTTCCTGTACTGTCAGTGTACACGCTAGCCGCTGGTGTGAGGGGAGAGGGCGAGGTGTTATTATACTGGACACACACACCTCTGTTCCTGTACTGTCAGTGTACACGCTAGCCGCTGGTGTGAGGGGAGAGGGCGAGGTGTTATTATACTGGACACACACACCTCTGTTCCTGTACTGTCAGTGTACACGCTAGCCGCTGGTGTGAGGGGAGAGGGCGAGGTGTTATTATACTGGACACACACACCTCTGTTCCTGTACTGTCAGTGTACACGCTAGCAGCTGGTGTGAGGGGAGAGGGCGAGGTGTTATTATACTGGACACACACACCTCTGTTCCTGTACTGTCAGTGTACACGCTAGCAGCTGGTGTGAGGGGGGGGGGAGAGAGAGGGTCACGGTCAAAATGTTTCCCGCGCGTTTGTCTCTCTTGTACTGTGTGTGTACTGTGAGAGAGTGTAGTGTTCTGGAATTTTCATCATTCAGTTCTCCCTGTTGTGTATACCTCTCTCTCTCAAGTATCTATCACCCCCTCTTTCTCTCTCTAGGTGTGGATACACCCAAACCAGTAACAACAAGAACATCATGAGTTCAACTGCTTCAATAGACACTGTATGGTAACTGGAGTGAAGAACCAGGGAGAGGAAGGCTTTCGCTGAGCAGGTACTATTATACTGGACACACACACCTCTGTTCCTGTACTGTCAGTGTACACGCTAGCAGCTGGTGTGAGGGGGGGGGGAGAGAGAGGGTCACGGTCAAAATGTTTCCCGCGCGTTTGTCTCTCTTGTACTGTGTGTGTACTGTGAGAGAGTGTAGTGTTCTGGAATTTTCATCATTCAGTTCTCCCTGTTGTGTATACCTCTCTCTCTCAAGTATCGAGATTCTATCACCCCCTCTTTCTCTCTCTAGGTGTGGATACACCCAAACCAGTAACAACAAGAACATCATGAGTTCAACTGCTTCGTCAGTGTACACGCTAGCCGCTGGTGTGACTTTCGCTGAGCAGGTACTATTATACTGGACACACACACCTCTGTTCCTGAGGGGCTCCGCGCCGCGTGCGCGCCGCGCGCGTTTCTGCTCGGGGAGAATAGTTCGGAGGAGGTTTTTCGGGGTCGGATTTTCGCGTTTTGGCTCGTAGCTCCTCTTCCTGATGGGATGATGGCTTCGGACTTTCGCCGTTCGGTGGGGATTAGGGTTTCCTTTCCGGTGGTACTGAATTGATTTCTGTAGCTTATCAGGAACCGGAGATATGACCAATTATCTCAGTACTGTCAGTGTACACGCTAGCCGCTGGTGTGAGGGGAGAGGGCGAGGTGTTATTATACTGGACACACACACCTCTGTTCCTGTACTGTCAGTGTACACGCTAGCAGCTGGTGTGAGGGGGGGGGGAGAGAGAGGGTCACGGTCAAAATGTTTCCCGCGCGTTTGTCTCTCTTGTACTGTGTGTGTACTGTGAGAGAGTGTAGTGTTCTGGAATTTTCATCATTCAGTTCTCCCTGTTGTGTATACCTCTCTCTCTCAAGTATCTATCACCCCCTCTTTCTCTCTCTAGGTGCGGATACACCCAAACCAGTAACAACAAGAACATCAGGAGTACAACTGCTTCAATAGACACTGTATGGTAACTGGAGTGAAGAACCAGGGAGAGGAAGGCTTTCGCTGAGCAGGTACTATTATACTGGACACACACACCTCTGTTCCTGTACTGTCAGTGTACACGCTAGCAGCTGGTGTGAGGGGAGAGGGCGAGGTGTTATTATACTGGACACACACACCTCTGTTCCTGTACTGTCAGTGTACACGCTAGCCGCTGGTGTGAGGGGAGAGGGCGAGGTGTTATTATACTGGACACACACACCTCTGTTCCTGTACTGTCAGTGTACACGCTAGCCGCTGGTGTGAGGGGAGAGGGCGAGGTGTTATTATACTGGACACACACACCTCTGTTCCTGTACTGTCAGTGTACACGCTAGCCGCTGGTGTGAGGGGAGAGGGCGAGGTGTTATTATACTGGACACACACACCTCTGTTCCTGTACTGTCAGTGTACACGCTAGCCGCTGGTGTGAGGGGAGAGGGCGAGGTGTTATTATACTGGACACACACACCTCTGTTCCTGTACTGTCAGTGTACACGCTAGCCGCTGGTGTGAGGGGAGAGGGCGAGGTGTTATTATACTGGACACACACACCTCTGTTCCTGTACTGTCAGTGTACACGCTAGCCGCTGGTGTGAGGGGAGAGGGCGAGGTGTTATTATACTGGACACACACACCTCTGTTCCTGTACTGTCAGTGTACACGCTAGCAGCTGGTGTGAGGGGAGAGGGCGAGGTGTTATTATACTGGACACACACACCTCTGTTCCTGTACTGTCAGTGTACACGCTAGCAGCTGGTGTGAGGGGGGGGGGAGAGAGAGGGTCACGGTCAAAATGTTTCCCGCGCGTTTGTCTCTCTTGTACTGTGTGTGTACTGTGAGAGAGTGTAGTGTTCTGGAATTTTCATCATTCAGTTCTCCCTGTTGTGTATACCTCTCTCTCTCAAGTATCTATCACCCCCTCTTTCTCTCTCTAGGTGTGGATACACCCAAACCAGTAACAACAAGAACATCATGAGTTCAACTGCTTCAATAGACACTGTATGGTAACTGGAGTGAAGAACCAGGGAGAGGAAGGCTTTCGCTGAGCAGGTACTATTATACTGGACACACACACCTCTGTTCCTGTACTGTCAGTGTACACGCTAGCAGCTGGTGTGAGGGGGGGGGGAGAGAGAGGGTCACGGTCAAAATGTTTCCCGCGCGTTTGTCTCTCTTGTACTGTGTGTGTACTGTGAGAGAGTGTAGTGTTCTGGAATTTTCATCATTCAGTTCTCCCTGTTGTGTATACCTCTCTCTCTCAAGTATCGAGATTCTATCACCCCCTCTTTCTCTCTCTAGGTGTGGATACACCCAAACCAGTAACAACAAGAACATCATGAGTTCAACTGCTTCAATAGACACTGTATGGTAACTGGAGTGAAGAACCAGGGAGAGGAAGGCTTTCGCTGAGCAGGTACTATTATACTGGACACACACACCTCTGTTCCTGTACTGTCAGTGTACACGCTAGCAGCTGGTGTGACTTTCGCTGAGCAGGTACTATTATACTGGACACACACACCTCTGTTCCTGAGGGGCTCCGCGCCGCGTGCGCGCCGCGCGCGTTTCTGCTCGGGGAGAATAGTTCGGAGGAGGTTTTTCGGGGTCGGATTTTCGCGTTTTGGCTCGTAGCTCCTCTTCCTGATGGGATGATGGCTTCGGACTTTCGCCGTTCGGTGGGGATTAGGGTTTCCTTTCCGGTGGTACTGAATTGATTTCTGTAGCTTATCAGGAACCGGAGATATGACCAATTATCTCAATAAACCGCTTTAGTATCCCTTGTTATTATCATAATTACCCATATCTCCGGTTCCTGATGGGCTGCAGGAATCGTGTTACTGCCATTGGGGGGGAGATTTTGAGCCCCGTTGAGTGGTGGGGGTTTGGAGTCTTTGTCTTGTCGGGAGGAGGAGTTGTGAGCCGGGACGTGGGGGTTCGGTCTTGGGGGACTTTTTTTGGATTGTTTTTTTTGAGCGGAGATGTGTGTGGCGCGCGCGCGGCGCGGAGTTTTTTGGCGCGTGCTGCGCGCGGAGGTGCACGGTTTCGATGCGCGAGCCGGTCTTGCGGGGGGCTGGTGCGGGGGGTTGGTCGGGGCGATTCATCGGCGCCCCCATAATCCCCTGACTTACCTTGTTCCAGATCAAATCAAACTCAAGAATCTCTCAAAGGCAAAACGTTACCTAGTTCCAGATTCATATATAGGGAATTCCCAAGTTTTACTTGGTTAGGCCGGGAGTTAGACTCCTTGGAGCGTTTGAGGCGATATGCTCTGCATAGTCCGAATCGCAGCACCACAACAACAACAACAACAACCTCTGTTCCTGTACTGTCAGTGTACACGCTAGCAGCTGGTGTGAGGGGAGAGGGCGAGGTGTTATTATACTGGACACACACACCTCTGTTCCTGTACTGTCAGTGTACACGCTAGCAGCTGGTGTGAGGGGAGAGGGCGAGGTGTTATTATACTGGACACACACACCTCTGTTCCTGTACTGTCAGTGTACACGCTAGCAGCTGGTGTGAGGGGAGAGGGCGAGGTGTTATTATACTGGACACACACACCTCTGTTCCTGTACTGTCAGTGTACACGCTAGCAGCTGGTGTGAGGGGAGAGGGCGAGGTGTTATTATACTGGACACACACACCTCTGTTCCTGTACTGTCAGTGTACACGCTAGCAGCTGGTGTGAGGGGAGAGGGCGAGGTGTTATTATACTGGACACACACACCTCTGTTCCTGTACTGTCAGTGTACACGCTAGCAGCTGGTGTGAGGGGAGAGGGCGAGGTGTTATTATACTGGACACACACACCTCTGTTCCTGTACTGTCAGTGTACACGCTAGCAGCTGGTGTGAGGGGAGAGGGCGAGGTGTTATTATACTGGACACACACACCTCTGTTCCTGTACTGTCAGTGTACACGCTAGCAGCTGGTGTGAGGGGAGAGGGCGAGGTGTTATTATACTGGACACACACACCTCTGTTCCTGTACTGTCAGTGTACACGCTAGCAGCTGGTGTGAGGGGAGAGGGCGAGGTGTTATTATACTGGACACACACACCTCTGTTCCTGTACTGTCAGTGTACACGCTAGCAGCTGGTGTGAGGGGAGAGGGCGAGGTGTTATTATACTGGACACACACACCTCTGTTCCTGTACTGTCAGTGTACACGCTAGCAGCTGGTGTGAGGGGAGAGGGCGAGGTGTTATTATACTGGACACACACACCTCTGTTCCTGTACTGTCAGTGTACACGCTAGCAGCTGGTGTGAGGGGAGAGGGCGAGGTGTTATTATACTGGACACACACACCTCTGTTCCTGTACTGTCAGTGTACACGCTAGCAGCTGGTGTGAGGGGAGAGGGCGAGGTGTTATTATACTGGACACACACACCTCTGTTCCTGTACTGTCAGTGTACACGCTAGCAGCTGGTGTGAGGGGAGAGGGCGAGGTGTTATTATACTGGACACACACACCTCTGTTCCTGTACTGTCAGTGTACACGCTAGCAGCTGGTGTGAGGGGAGAGGGCGAGGTGTTATTATACTGGACACACACACCTCTGTTCCTGTACTGTCAGTGTACACGCTAGCAGCTGGTGTGAGGGGAGAGGGCGAGGTGTTATTATACTGGACACACACACCTCTGTTCCTGTACTGTCAGTGTACACGCTAGCAGCTGGTGTGAGGGGAGAGGGCGAGGTGTTATTATACTGGACACACACACCTCTGTTCCTGTACTGTCAGTGTACACGCTAGCAGCTGGTGTGAGGGGAGAGGGCGAGGTGTTATTATACTGGACACACACACCTCTGTTCCTGTACTGTCAGTGTACACGCTAGCAGCTGGTGTGAGGGGAGAGGGCGAGGTGTTATTATACTGGACACACACACCTCTGTTCCTGTACTGTCAGTGTACACGCTAGCAGCTGGTGTGAGGGGAGAGGGCGAGGTGTTATTATACTGGACACACACACCTCTGTTCCTGTACTGTCAGTGTACACGCTAGCAGCTGGTGTGAGGGGAGAGGGCGAGGTGTTATTATACTGGACACACACACCTCTGTTCCTGTACTGTCAGTGTACACGCTAGCAGCTGGTGTGAGGGGAGAGGGCGAGGTGTTATTATACTGGACACACACACCTCTGTTCCTGTACTGTCAGTGTACACGCTAGCAGCTGGTGTGAGGGGAGAGGGCGAGGTGTTATTATACTGGACACACACACCTCTGTTCCTGTACTGTCAGTGTACACGCTAGCAGCTGGTGTGAGGGGAGAGGGCGAGGTGTTATTATACTGGACACACACACCTCTGTTCCTGTACTGTCAGTGTACACGCTAGCAGCTGGTGTGAGGGGAGAGGGCGAGGTGTTATTATACTGGACACACACACCTCTGTTCCTGTACTGTCAGTGTACACGCTAGCAGCTGGTGTGAGGGGAGAGGGCGAGGTGTTATTATACTGGACACACACACCTCTGTTCCTGTACTGTCAGTGTACACGCTAGCAGCTGGTGTGAGGGGAGAGGGCGAGGTGTTATTATACTGGACACACACACCTCTGTTCCTGTACTGTCAGTGTACACGCTAGCAGCTGGTGTGAGGGGAGAGGGCGAGGTGTTATTATACTGGACACACACACCTCTGTTCCTGTACTGTCAGTGTACACGCTAGCAGCTGGTGTGAGGGGGGGGGGAGAGAGAGGGTCACGGTCAAAATGTTTCCCGCGCGTTTGTCTCTCTTGTACTGTGTGTGTACTGTGAGAGAGTGTAGTGTTCTGGAATTTTCATCATTCAGTTCTCCCTGTTGTGTATACCTCTCTCTCTCAAGTATCGAGATTCTATCACCCCCTCTTTCTCTCTCTAGGTGTGGATACACCCAAACCAGTAACAACAAGAACATCATGAGTTCAACTGCTTCAATAGACACTGTATGGTAACTGGAGTGAAGAACCAGGGAGAGGAAGGCTTTCGCTGAGCAGGTCCTTTTTTCAGTCATTGCTATCAAATCGATATATCTTTGACTCAGAGAGTGAAAAATGGTAAAAAACTGCCACCCTTCCTCTCACCCACTGACTAGAAAAAAGTTAAGAAAAAGTTTAAAAACTGACACCACGGGGATTCGATCCTGTAGGCACCCCGGGGATTCGATCCTGTAGGTGCGCATTAACATTTAGAATACATACAGCGCGCTAAGCCACTAGGCCATATTCCCTGCTGAGAAAGGTGCAATCGAAACGGCTTTATTATTCCGTTGTTTATCTTGGCTAGAAATATTCTATGTCAAAACAGACACACCCACTTTCCCCCCCCTGCGCGCGAGATTTCATTTCAATTGAAAGTCCATCACCACCTCTGATCTTCAACTCACTGCCCTTACTTAGAATGGTGTGAGGGGAGAGGGCGAGGTGTTATTATACTGGACACACACACCTCTGTTCCTGTACTGTCAGTGTACACGCTAGCCGCTGGTGTGAGGGGAGAGGGCGAGGTGTTATTATACTGGACACACACACCTCTGTTCCTGTACTGTCAGTGTACACGCTAGCCGCTGGTGTGAGGGGAGAGGGCGAGGTGTTATTATACTGGACACACACACCTCTGTTCCTGTACTGTCAGTGTACACGCTAGCCGCTGGTGTGAGGGGAGAGGGCGAGGTGTTATTATACTGGACACACACACCTCTGTTCCTGTACTGTCAGTGTACACGCTAGCCGCTGGTGTGAGGGGAGAGGGCGAGGTGTTATTATACTGGACACACACACCTCTGTTCCTGTACTGTCAGTGTACACGCTAGCCGCTGGTGTGAGGGGAGAGGGCGAGGTGTTATTATACTGGACACACACACCTCTGTTCCTGTACTGTCAGTGTACACGCTAGCCGCTGGTGTGAGGGGAGAGGGCGAGGTGTTATTATACTGGACACACACACCTCTGTTCCTGTACTGTCAGTGTACACGCTAGCCGCTGGTGTGAGGGGAGAGGGCGAGGTGTTATTATACTGGACACACACACCTCTGTTCCTGTACTGTCAGTGTACACGCTAGCCGCTGGTGTGAGGGGAGAGGGCGAGGTGTTATTATACTGGACACACACACCTCTGTTCCTGTACTGTCAGTGTACACGCTAGCCGCTGGTGTGAGGGGAGAGGGCGAGGTGTTATTATACTGGACACACACACCTCTGTTCCTGTACTGTCAGTGTACACGCTAGCCGCTGGTGTGAGGGGAGAGGGCGAGGTGTTATTATACTGGACACACACACCTCTGTTCCTGTACTGTCAGTGTACACGCTAGCCGCTGGTGTGAGGGGAGAGGGCGAGGTGTTATTATACTGGACACACACACCTCTGTTCCTGTACTGTCAGTGTACACGCTAGCCGCTGGTGTGAGGGGAGAGGGCGAGGTGTTATTATACTGGACACACACACCTCTGTTCCTGTACTGTCAGTGTACACGCTAGCCGCTGGTGTGAGGGGAGAGGGCGAGGTGTTATTATACTGGACACACACACCTCTGTTCCTGTACTGTCAGTGTACACGCTAGCCGCTGGTGTGAGGGGAGAGGGCGAGGTGTTATTATACTGGACACACACACCTCTGTTCCTGTACTGTCAGTGTACACGCTAGCCGCTGGTGTGAGGGGAGAGGGCGAGGTGTTATTATACTGGACACACACACCTCTGTTCCTGTACTGTCAGTGTACACGCTAGCCGCTGGTGTGAGGGGAGAGGGCGAGGTGTTATTATACTGGACACACACACCTCTGTTCCTGTACTGTCAGTGTACACGCTAGCCGCTGGTGTGAGGGGAGAGGGCGAGGTGTTATTATACTGGACACACACACCTCTGTTCCTGTACTGTCAGTGTACACGCTAGCCGCTGGTGTGAGGGGAGAGGGCGAGGTGTTATTATACTGGACACACACACCTCTGTTCCTGTACTGTCAGTGTACACGCTAGCAGCTGGTGTGAGGGGAGAGGGCGAGGTGTTATTATACTGGACACACACACCTCTGTTCCTGTACTGTCAGTGTACACGCTAGCAGCTGGTGTGAGGGGGGGGGGAGAGAGAGGGTCACGGTCAAAATGTTTCCCGCGCGTTTGTCTCTCTTGTACTGTGTGTGTACTGTGAGAGAGTGTAGTGTTCTGGAATTTTCATCATTCAGTTCTCCCTGTTGTGTATACCTCTCTCTCTCAAGTATCTATCACCCCCTCTTTCTCTCTCTAGGTGTGGATACACCCAAACCAGTAACAACAAGAACATCATGAGTTCAACTGCTTCAATAGACACTGTATGGTAACTGGAGTGAAGAACCAGGGAGAGGAAGGCTTTCGCTGAGCAGGTACTATTATACTGGACACACACACCTCTGTTCCTGTACTGTCAGTGTACACGCTAGCAGCTGGTGTGAGGGGGGGGGGAGAGAGAGGGTCACGGTCAAAATGTTTCCCGCGCGTTTGTCTCTCTTGTTCTGTGTGTGTACTGTGAGAGAGTGTAGTGTTCTGGAATTTTCATCATTCAGTTCTCCCTGTTGTGTATACCTCTCTCTCTCAAGTATCGAGATTCTATCACCCCCTCTTTCTCTCTCTAGGTGTGGATACACCCAAACCAGTAACAACAAGAACATCATGAGTTCAACTGCTTCAATAGACACTGTATGGTAACTGGAGTGAAGAACCAGGGAGAGGAAGGCTTTCGCTGAGCAGGTACTATTATACTGGACACACACACCTCTGTTCCTGTACTGTCAGTGTACACGCTAGCAGCTGGTGTGACTTTCGCTGAGCAGGTACTATTATACTGGACACACACACCTCTGTTCCTGAGGGGCTCCGCGCCGCGTGCGCGCCGCGCGCGTTTCTGCTCGGGGAGAATAGTTCGGAGGAGGTTTTTCGGGGTCGGATTTTCGCGTTTTGGCTCGTAGCTCCTCTTCCTGATGGGATGATGGCTTCGGACTTTCGCCGTTCGGTGGGGATTAGGGTTTCCTTTCCGGTGGTACTGAATTGATTTCTGTAGCTTATCAGGAACCGGAGATATGACCAATTATCTCA
>AVPN01001575.1:7437-21009 GCA_000695325.1 Pleurobrachia bachei | reverse complement strand
GTCTCTTCGTAGTGTACGCTCCCTATACCCCAGTCGTAGTGATTCAGGGTGGTGTTGGTAAGCCCGTATTCTCCAGCAGTCGTGGACATCACAAAGTCATTGAATTTCAACGACTGACAGACTTCTAGCAAGAAAGATTCGGATACCTTTTTAGCACAGACGAGAGTATCATATTTGGACTCTTGGTCTAAAATTTCTTCTTTGGGATCGTGTTTGAGTTTGTACTCGACAAGTAGCAGGCCCTTAAATAACGAACTTTTTTTTCCCAATCAGGCGATATCTTAGTGTGCTGCTGATGATATAGGGATATTCATTAAACTCTATGTACCATAGTCGATCATAAGAATAAAATCCCCTCCATCTATACGAAAACGTTCCGTCTGACCTACGCAAAAAGTAGTCAATAATTTTACTTGCTGGCCACCAACTTGAAACTTCAGAGTAATCTGCTTTCCGAGCTACCGTTATCTGTTCGGAATTTAATCCAAGCTCTTCATAAAGGTCGATGGAATGTATAGAGTAATAAGCCCGTACAGGATATGTGAACTGCCCGCCTTCCAGAGTTAGGTTTACTGCGACATAACCAACAGGAAGATCCAGTAAGATCCAGCCCAGGAAGTTGGTTTATCCAAAACACGGCAGATTCATTTTGACATCGAATATTAAGGTATGAATCAGGATCATATCCTGCGAAGTTGTAGTTGACTTCATACTTGCAATCCGTTGTCATGTTTTCAATAGGATCTGTAAGGCATTGGAAGTCACTCGCAACCACTGTACCTCGTGTACTGTAATAGTCGTCATACGCAGACGCCCCAGCTGTTCGGCACAGCAGGTCTTTTTTCGTCTTGTCACTCAGCTCCACTGCTCCAGACACTTCTAATACCGAACCGTTTAGGTAGATAATGCCATACTGTGCTCTTAGAATCATATTGGCCTGTCCGATCTCAGAATCGGTCTTCTCCCAGGTGAATCTAATGTCGGAGGTTGGGTATTCACATGTCAAGATGACTGGACTGTACCAGTTCAGTTCGTCCCCTGTGACCGTCTCAATAGATGGACAATATCGGTCAGAGAAGCTTATTGGACAGTCAAGCCTCAGTAACAAAATCTCATCTTCATCGGTTATATCATCGGGAGATTCTCTAATAGTACCCCCTGTTGAGTATCTGAGGGCCTCACAGAAAATTCCAGCAATCGAATTGGTGAAATTCCCATCACTGTAGCCGGTCATATTCCCATCTGCTGCAGGTGGGCTTACGTACAAAACCCGTGGTTGATCGGACTCATTCCAAAGAACACCCAAAACTCCGGAAGCACCCCGGGGAGTTTCATCATATCCCTCCATGAAAATGTATGAAATGACATTTTTATCTTCGCAATCCAACCTGACTATCGCTCCAGTAAGACACGTGTCTGTAACAAACTGACATGAATCGTTTGAGCAGTTGATAGTTACCGAAGAATCATTAACTAGTTGTGTGCTCGAAAAACCACCTTTATTATATCCAAACACCCAGCAAAAGCTCGCCGCTAATTGATCGGTGAAGTTGTCCGCACATACCGGGCCTTGGTCTGTGACATAGAGGATACCATCCACCAACTCGATGTTTTCTACAGGTTGATCAAGTAAAACCTCAATAGTCCAACCGTTGCACTCAGAAATAGAATTGAAGGCACAATGAGTGTTATTCATTTGTGTCTCCTGACAAAATACACCAAAACCGTTTGTGATATTGGTACTTGGATGCAAGATAAAACTATTGATAGTCGTTAAATCAACATCAAACCAGCTAAGTAACCACTTGATGCCATCCAAAGCGATACCATGTTCAACACATAACTCATACTCACTAGCACTGATGATGACACTGAAGACACTTCTATCGAAATTCAGTAGGGTACTGGCTAAATCCTCATTCAACTCCTCATCCTCAGGTTCCAAACATTCCAAGAAGACCCCCTTCGGCTCGGTACTGGAAACAGTGCTGAAAGAGCAGTCTCCAAAGTTTTCAGGGCTTTCAGAGCATATCCCGCAGTGAAATTCTCCGTTCAGGACGGAAGATGACAATATTCCAGCCCCATCTAGTAGACTAGAATCAAAGGTTTCTGGCTTTGAAAACCAGAACGCTCCATTGCCTCGAAATGTCCTACAAAGACCGTCGGCCTGGTCAAAGTTTGTAATCAGGACTGTGGAAGCAGTACGAACCAATCCACTGGAGTCGTAGTCGAGAATAACTGGATATCCTTGCGAAACTTTATCATCGCTGTTCAAAAGTACCAATCTGCTACCTTGGCAGGTCACCCGGGATTGATATGAATTGTCAAAATCAAAATATGGATGAAAGTCATAGGAATTCAACATACTCCATCTATAGAGATCGTTTGGATAACTAAAGAGAATCACTTCTCTGTCGTTCAATCGGTGAGGCCAGCAAGATGAACAGCCCTTAATGTATGACAGATTCTCATAGTCTAGGAAACCTCCACTTCTACACGCTTTAGTAACAGTGGACTCGTTAAAAGACAGTGTCGAAATAATCATGTATGGAAGTGATACGGACTCGACACCGGTAAAGTTACTATACTCTCTTACCGACGCAGCAATAGTACCGAAATTACTTTTCAAATCTGCAACCAAGTTCTCTAGGTTTGCAAAGATGTACAAAAAAGTAGATGACTCGGTTACTTCGATTTCATCTTCATCTTGGTCTACTTCGACGCAGTGTACGGCAAGAAATGTAGAGCAGTTTTTAACTTGCCACTCACATTTTCCCTCAATGTTACTGCCACATTGAACGTATAACCCTGACTCAAGATTCTCCATGATCTGTAGCTTTTGTTGTACCGAAGATTGGTTAGAATTGCGAAGGTTAAACATCTCTATAAGCTCAAGATGACTGAAAGTATTATTTGATTGATAATCTGAGCTAAATGACTCGACACAGAAATTATCAAGAAATTCAACGTCATATTGACTGTCCTTACAGATCAGTGCTGGCCTTCCTTTAACTTTGTACTCCGGTATTTCATAGTAACTTTCTGTGAAGAAATATGTTAGACGATAAGATTCATAGGTTCCAATGCAGCTTACAATTGCAACCTCTCCTAAATCGCAGGTATTTTTGGTGAAGTTACCCCCTTTAAGATCATGTACCTCCATTAGACCTGACCCCATTTGGTAGTATGCACTAGTCCGGTATGACAGTAATATCTCCTCGTCATCAAGGAAGCTAGCTGGTGTAAAAACCTGCCATGCTTGTTTGAAGCCTGCCCGCTGACACACTCCCTCTGCTATTGTGTGTGTGATCTCCGGAGATTCACACACAGGCCCCCTAAACTTGACACCATCGTCACTGATGTGACTTCCAATCAGCAGGAAACTATCATAACTATCATCGATGAAGTAAAAATCAGCAGCGAACACCGAAAGCACAATTTCACCGACGGGCAACACCTCTGGGGAACACTCCAGACTTATAACAGAAACATTTTTACAGGAAAACCCCGTATATATCATCTCACGGACAAGAACCTTCCAGTTCTTTGCATCAACTCCGATTCCCTGTAAACTTGTCATGAGTTCCGCGAAAGAGTCCTCCATGTACGAGAATTCCTTCGGTCCAAGATAGATACAAGTGTTGTCTGGTAGTGTTGTGTTAGTAATGGAAACATTGAAAGCTTCCCGGAATCCCATCTCCTGGCAAATTGTATTTCCCATGGTCTGAATGTGCTGGGAAATTTTTGGATAATACACGTCAAGATAGTACTCATCTTCATAATCATCATACTCCGAAGGTAAGGCTATCGTGAATAGTTGGTCCTCAGCATCAAGTGCAAGGGAGAGGTAGTTTGTTGTTTCATTCACCACCATCGTCAGGTTATCCGACCAAAAGTTGTCATCAGGCCCACAAGTGAGGAGTATAATTTCGGTGTCGTTGGTAGCATTCTCCTCCGAGTAGTGCAAATAGAAGTGCTCTTCATCACCTTCACCGGATCTATCAATATTGAAGTTCATAACACTTTCAATATCGGGGGTGGAGTTAATATCTTCACAGCTCAGAGATTCGGTATAGCCGAGCATACCGCAGAAAAATCTGGATGATTTTCTTAGATAATAGGAAAACTTTACGAAGCCTGATTTCACTATCTTGCCTTTGAAGTGGACGTCGAGTTTTAGAAGACCATGGCCAATGGTCTTATCTTTGATCCAGTGGGAGGCAAAGCCAAAAGCTTCAGGAACTGGGTAGGTATCGCTATCGAGTGAAAACTCATAGGAATAATTTGAAGTGCACGAGTATTCGATTGACAGATTGTATAAATCTGTCTGGCACATGGATGCTCCCGAGCAGAGGTCGCTTATAGTCTCGGTTTTGTCGACTCCACCTGACATGGCTGAATGGATTTCGATAACCGTGTTTGGATCTGTGCAATTGACTATTTGTTTATTCGAATTATAAGGTCCAAACACAAGAGACTGGTTTTGGCAGAAATATACAGCTGCCACTAGGCCGTTGCCGAGGTACGGTGGCAAATCGTTCGGTGTCCACGGATCTTCAAGACTCAATCTGGAGCGATCAGAAGTATCCCATGAGTATTTGTGATCTTTACTAGAAAGCACTGGTAACGAAGCGAATGCTTGGACTAGGTCCTCGCTATAAATTCGATCTTTCGAAAATAGCTCATGAGCTATTTGAACAGTAAAAAGTGACTTTAGACCTTTCATTTCGCACAAATCTTGTGGGGCATACCGGGAATCCATTATATATAACATTGTAAAATCCTTTGATGGCGTATCAAGAGAGAAAGCAGGAAATAAGCCCGATATGACTACATTGGAGGGAACATCAACCGTAATAGAGAGACTGTTGTAAACCTCAGGACCAATTTTGGGGAGACATTTTAGGCCCATTAGGTTGACATCTTGATCAAGGCTAAGAAATAGGCAAGAATCCCACGTAGAAACCATTCCGAAGCAGCGTGAAAAATACGGAAAAGAAGCAATGTCATTAAATTTTATTTCAGTGCCTAATCCAAAGAAATTGGATTTAGAAACCGGATAGGACTCCAAGGCGGTGCCAAAACCCATGTTCATACAGGCAATGGCCATGGTGCGGTAAATATAAACATTTACATTTATATTTAAATAAATTTCATCGTAAGCCAGAGTCCCATATATATTTTCTCCGTCATTAGTAGCCGAAACAACGAGTAGGCCTTCGTTCACATCGGCGGAAAGACTCGAAACCCGGCCATTCTCAGAAGAAACAAGTTGGAAGGAATAGTCGACCAGCTTAGCTGGAACATCTGGAACACCAAGGATGAGAAGAAGAAGTAGTGCTGTCAACTTTACCATTGCATCTAGAGTGTGATGGGGGATCAGGTTTATTACACGGTCGAGCTTGTAGTGGAGAAACGGTGTCCAAACGTACCGTTAATTGTATAACGGGCGGGAACTAAAGCATACTTTTTACGCTAGCTCATGCATGCTGAACATGTCTTTATTGCTCAGTACCCATGCGCTACGTAAATTGTGCATCTGCACCGTATTTAGCCACCGTTTCTCCACTACAAGCGACACTATATGGGGCCCAAGGAAATCAGAAAGATACAACGCGGAAGGCAAAGAAACGTATCCTAAAAGAGATCGAGACATTTATAATTTATAGCTAAATTAAGGGCAGCGAGGCACGGCGTGCATATTTATAGTTGTTTTCAGCAAACTAAGTTAGTTAAGTGGTCAAAAGAAAAACTCAAGATCTCGTGTGCACTGCAGTGGTCACCAGCTGTGGATAATAATGAGAGAGAGAACACATGAGTATAACAAAGCAATGTGGAGTATAAAGAGCCTTCCGGGACCACAGAATGATGAGAGCGAGAAAGAGCGTAAACATACACTGTGATAGTAAAATAAAATGAGAGTCACAGAAAGAGTCGGCGGAAAGAGTCGGCGGAATTAAAATATCTGGATAACCAGTGGAACGCCATGGAAATAGGAGATCACGGCATCGTTCCGACCTACTTTTTAGTGTTCTATGTGATGCTATTGAGACTCTACCACATTACAACATTAGGAAGGGTGGTATCTACCACATTACGACATGTTCATGTTCCGATTTTAATTCAATTGATCCTCTATTTCAATGTCGACTTTCACAGCTGGAATTTTCCTTCGAATACATTTCCGTGCGGGAAAAATAAAGTACTTTCAGAGTAAGTACTTAGAGAAAAACATAACAAACAGGCTGCAAATATTTCTGAATACATAATCGAGAGAGCAAGAGAGAGAGAGAGAGAGAGAGAGCGAGAAAGATAGAGAATGGGAGAGTGAGACAGATGATTGCACGACGAATTACTGCAGCTGGTGTTCCCCCTCAACAACTCCTGTACAGCCTATATAATCTAACTTCAAGCTTGGAGTGAATGACAAAAGAAATCGGTCATTAGTTAAATTATAGAGGGTTAAGAAGAGGATTGTCTGATATAGCTTTATTTGATATACAGCACGTGTGAAGTATTCGATGGTTTTCAGCAATAATTAGGGGATCTAGTAAAGAGGAAAGAAAGTGTATTTTCATAGCTATGCGGATAATACCCCACTAATCATCATTCTTCTTGATCTGATAAGTATCGGACCATTGTTTATGACCATGCGATGCATGATGATAACAATAACAATATATCACCGCGTTTTCTTTTGATCCCTTTGATTGGAAGGAGCTATCATCTCTAAAGATTATCATACTTTTTGGTTGTATTCCCTTTCTGGATAATCCCATCGTGCACTAAAGTCAATTCCTTTTTCTTCACTTTCTCAACAAGTTTATTCCTTTACCCCATACCCCCGCACAGCGGACAGCCGGACCCCGATTTGGGAAACCCTTTCCCCCGAGTATCCCTTACAAGTACTTGTACTCATGTTGATTTCAAACAAAAGAAGATCATTGCTGTCACGCTGTGGCTTCATCAACGCAAAGTGCATAACCAACATACAAAAGATAAGTGACAACCCAAACATAGACAAAAGATAATAGACAACCCACACACGGGCAAAAGATAACCCACACACGGACAAAAGAGAACCCACACACAGACAAAAGATAACCCAAAAGATGACAGGGAGGGAGTTTTCGTACCATATATTTCCTCTGAAGGACATACATCACTACCCTCTAGGTTAATGAGAAATTTTATGTGGACATGCAGTTAACAAGTGAGAGAGAGAGAGAGAGAGAGAGAGAGAGAGAGAGAGAGAGAGAGAAAGAGAGAGAGAGAGAGAGAGATATATTAAAACAGTTGACATGTACCTGATCCTTTTTTCGTATCCATTCCGTTTGCACTCCCTTCGTTTCGTTGATTACCCGCGAAATCCCTCTTGAAGATTACCAGAAGGGCGGTTATTCGGTAATCCAGCCGCACATTCATGATAAATTCAAGGATTTCAATGATCTTCTGTTTTATCTTCATAACTATGACGTCAGACTCAGATTTAGCATCACCCGCCTGGGGGGTGGGGGGCGAATAAAATTGGGTCTTAAAAAACTCACAAAATGCTTTGCAAATATATTATTTCAGCGGGGAATACGGGAAAGCTTCAAGCAGGTGGGGGTCTAGTGGGTGTTACAGTACAGGAGTAGCAGGATGCTATAGAAACATATGATAAGCAGCAGGGGAAAGGGGCCATTACACAAGATCCGTTTTGGCAGTGATATATAGCACATGTAGCAGGCTGGGGTAATATCCCCCCATGTAGCATGACTCCCTAGGTAGCTGCAGATGGAGCATGTCTCTAGTCTTTAGGTATGTTGTAGCTGCAGTATTGTAGCTGTTTCGAAAGGTGCTCTCATTGCCGGCCCCATTCAGATATAATAGTCCCCAAACATGAACACAGATACAGCATGTTTAGCCAGATGTGTTCCAGACAGATAGCAGGGCACATGTGTTCTAGACACATATTGCAGGTTGCACACAATATGTTCCAGATACAGATCTAGCAGGCTGAGCTAAGTATGTGTTCCAGTATAGCGGACATTTAGCAGGCCAGATACACGTTTAGCAGGCTGCATGTTCCAGATATATACGTCATGTCCCCTGCAGTAGCACTCACGTCATAGACATGCCCCCGGTAATAGCAGAGAGAAGATTGTCAGATGGCTGATCACCACCCTCCCCACTACCCTCCCCACCACCACCGCTACCCTCGTCTCCTCCTCCACCTCCTGCTGCCCCGGCCTCAGGAGGGGCATCTTGGGCTGGCGGGGCCGCTTCTGGAGCCCTGTTTGTACACGTTTAGACGGTGGGTATTACACTGTTATAGTATAACAGTGGGGATATATTAATCATGTGGTTTAGACGGGAGTACAACAGTGAGGGTATATTCATCATGGGTTTGAGAGAAAGAGGAATACAATATGGTTAATGGGAGAGAAAGACAGATGAGTCGAGGAGTTCTGGGGGCGGGGTTCTGAGTTCAGTGGGGGTTGTTTCGGTTTGTTTCTGAGGAGTAAAGAGTGGAAGGGGAGAGGTTTCTGAGTTCAGACAGTGTTCTTCAGCACTCACGGGGGTGTAGCAGGAGTTCCTCCCTCGCCCCCTAACACCATGTTTGTAACAGCGGCTCCTAGGTCACTTATCGCCCTCAACACTTCTGAAACACCTTGGGTGTCAGGTTAGGTTCACCATGCACACACGTGCTTTATACATCATGTACAAGTGCTTTATATTATTTCTCTTTATACAAGGTAGCTTCTCTATTTGGATGAATAACAAATTGGATTTGGGTTGACATTTATTGATGTGAGCTACAGTTAGTAGTGATGATTCTAGTAGATTTGCCCTTACACATGTTTAGTAGTGAAGTGTCCTATATAACCTATTACACATTTTAACCCTTTTCACCACGTGTGTCCCAGCACCTGCCACTAATTTCCACGTGTGGGTGTTCCTCAGTATTACACGTGCAGCAGTAGCAGGCTAGCCCCCCTCCTGAGTTGGTGTAATGTATTTACACCGGAAAACTCTCCAATTTGTGGGGAGGTGGCATGGCTGGAAATCAAACATTATGCATTTGGGCATTTTTGGGTAAAATCTATGGTAATGGCAACACACGATGAACTATTAGACATGTTGGCAGATGAAACAGGGGTGGAACAGGACGTGAAACAGGTGTTATACTGGTTAAATACTGGTTTAGTTATACCTTTTCCCGGTCCCTTCACACAGTCCAGAATGGAGAGCATAGTGTTTGTGAGAGCCAGGAGATCCTTGAATCCAAAGAACCCAAAATAAACAAGGTGCTTCGCTAGATTGATCACCTGTACAATGAGAGATATTTGATAATGGTATTAGGGCTTGTACAGCATGGGTATAATAGTAAACACTAAGGAGCTGTATTAGGATTATCCCAATATAATATGGCATTGTCCTAGTCCTAAAACTGATTATTGGTCGTATATAATTGATTGAACCTACCTCATAAGTGAGTTTGTTTTGTTGGGAGTCTCTGAACACATAGGTATTGGACTCCAAGTCGCCCAGGTAGTCACGTACAAACTTTGTCACGTGATTAAACTTTTCAGGAGCCTGAAAATATCACGTTGGTTTTAGAGAATCATGTATCTCTCCCTTCATTGTGGAGGATATGTTGGTTAGAAACAGCTAGAGAACTGTAGTATCTCTCTCCCTTGAACCAGGAAATAGGATCCATCTAATATGTGAAACATTACTTTTCTGTTTGAAACATTACCTTCTCCTATCGATCTGTATTTCCAAATAACAGTATCGCCCAGAATCCACCCCACCCCACCATCCCCCATAAACACCCCCATAAACATAAGCTACCTCATCCCACCCCACCCCATCCCACCCCAACCCCAAATGTTATACCTGTGCCGCGGGGGGACAGTAGTTATTAATTGTAATCTCATCAGGGATGAAGCTCCACAACCGAGCATATTTCACACTCTGATGGTTCTCCTGGGGTTCCCGGTCAACGTGCATGTGCAGCATTAGCCGGCTGAAGGAGGCCCGCAGATCATGGGACAGGTCCTCGTCCGACATGCATCTGTAGAGAATTGGGGTTTTTAGCGGAATCTGGGGTGAGATTCGAGGAATTTGGGGTGGGATGGTGAACCCGTATCTGTAAGGAGGGGGTTTGGTTTGAATAATTCATCAGGGGAGCTAGGGATGGAGAGAGTGGGAAAAAGGCCGTAATGGGACTGTAATACAGCTCTGTGAACAGGTGTGAAAATTAATTGAAATCTGTGTACAGTTTTCGGATCACTTTGTAACTTGAGGATTACTCCTAATTGTGTGGCTCCATGAGGGTTTGGTAGATCAAGTAACGGGTACCCAGGAACCGACCGACACAAGTAAACAACCAATCAGAACTCAGTGTTTAGGCCACGTGACTGGTTATCAACCAATCAGGGACCAGTATTCCTGCATGTACCTGAGCAACAGATCCACTGATAGTTGACCTTTCAGACTGTTAATTGCTAGGTACTGCCTCTCCTGACACATTTGGCTGAACAAGTCCAACTGGCACCTGAACAAAGTAGGTTAGTGTTATGTATTAACACATGTTAGTGTTAATATTAACACATGTTTCACTGAATTTCTATAAGTTTACAAGTAGTTTTCTAAATTACTAGTAATTCTCTACTAATTACTAACTAACTCACTGATAGTAGGCTAGTGTATGTTGGTCCCCCTTACTAATTACTAATTAACTCACTGATAGTAAGCGAGTGTATGTTGGTCCCCCTCATCTCCCTCAGCTGCACACTTGCTCAGTTGTTTGAGGCTCTTTTTGGCATTGGACCCATACATGTACAGGGACACCTCGTCATTTTCCATTCTGGGTAGGAGAAAGTAGGGGATATGGGAATGATAGGATATATTGTAATAGGGATTGGGGCGGGGGATCGGGGAACGATGGAACAGGGGTTCAAAGGGGACAGGGGTGTAATGGTAAAAGTAGAAATACTCTGTTTGGAGATTTTTTTTCTCTAATTCAGATTCTCTATCAAAAAGGAGAGAAAGTTTCTCTAATGCAGATGCTATCTGCACCTACCCGGTATCAATGAGAATATCAGCGTTCTGAGTTGACAGAACCGATTTACAAATCAGCTCCTGTGTAGACGCGATGGCATTCCCCTTACACACACACAAATCAGACAGATAGGACAGATATCTTCCCTCCTTGTTCTTCCTTACAAGCTGGACAAACGTGTCAATCTCCTTCGCATTGATATGCTTCTCCAGTAATTTCTTGTTATTATTAAGTAGTGCAGTGATGGTATCTTCAGCGAGGATGTCATACCCAATCTGACTCTGCATGAAACTAAACCAGGTCTTAGCGATGTACTCCTGGTTTTTACGGTACGATTGCTGGGATACTTTGATGAGCCGGTAACACAGTTTACAGATGGACCGGAAAGGGCCCCATTTCTTGTCAAGTAGCATGTCCATGGGTGTGTCTTTGTTGAAGGGTGCCTTCAACAGTTCAAACACCTGTGAGAGGGGATATAGGATAGGAGGAGGGAGGATAGGAGGGTTTGTAACAAGTTCGTACCTACTATACGTCAGTTCAAGCTGAGCGCTTCTATATACTGGATTACGGGATTACGGGATAAGTTACAATAGGGTCAATAATTAAACTGTAATGTATCATCTCACCTGTTTCAAGATATCCTGTTCTCGGATGAGTTTCTGTCTATCTCTGTTTGGTTTTCCATGCACATTCATAACATCACGGGTGGTCAAATCTACCTCCAAGCAAAAGCAGATCAGCTCCGATAGTAACACCGTCAGAGTCCTGAATGAATTCATGAGTTAACCGATATGATGTGTTATATAATACTGCAACAGAAATAAGCTGTTATTTTCGTAGGTTAATGGGTTTGGCTTGCTTTTTTAACATAAATTGCAGAGGGTGATGGCATGTTGAAGAGAGCGATAGTTTACAGAGAGAGATAGTGTAGTGCTGAAGCGCTGGTGGAATGAATTTAAAAGATAGATTAAATATAGGCTTCTCTCTTCCTCTCTCTCCCAACCCCTCTCTCTCACCCTCCCCATCTCTGTGCCTTGGTAGTATAGCAAGGGCGCACCCGCCCTAGATAACAATATGTGTTGCTGAGAATCACGTCACACACCGCTGGTGGGGGCTCTTACTTATGAAAATGCTGAGCGAATTTAATGTCCTCGCTGTTGGGGTTAACGTTAATTAATTAACAAATTAGCGTTAATTATATCCTAATTAACTAACAAATTAGCGTTAATTATACCCTAATTTAATTTTTTAATTTCTTAAAAAATCCATGTCGTTTCATACTTACTTTCTCCCGTTAAGTGTTAATGTCCCCGATTTAACTTGTATAACCGCCTCTTTTAGGACCAAACAGGCATCATTGGCAAAGTCTAGATCTCGCACTTCAGCTGTCGGTACCGAGACGATGGCAAAGGCTTCCTTGTCCTCCCTGATGCGTGCTAAGCCGACCTGAAAATAATAATGATAAGAACATGTAGAAGATTATAGCTGCCAGTTCCCTCTGAATCATGAGGCTGCTGCTGCAGATCTCCCTCTGGAATCATGAGGCTGCTGCTGCTGCAGATCTCCTGCTGCTAATTGCACTGTCCATCTGGGGCTCTGCGCGGCGGATGGCGCGCACTTTTCATGTTTACACCAGTGTCACTCCTCACAAAATCACCCCCGCGCGCTCCAGACATGACATCCCATCAGATACAGCTATCAGTGTCAAATCGAACCAGATGCTTTCGCAGCCTTTTACACCTCTCTTGAAAGGGGGGACAGTTTGGCCAAATAAGGTTAGGGTCGACATACCTTGTGCATTACTGGATTATCTGATACTTTATCCAGGGGCACGTTTGTTGCATGACACCAAGTGTTCGTTCGGAGATGACGCAATCTGTGAAACGAGAGAGTGGTTAGGGGTGGTTATTGTATTGGGATACATGATACTGATCATACACTCTCACGCCCTCAAAAACACTATATCTCACACACTGGTACATCACACGTATCTCTCTGTCTTTCTCATATTATCATACCTGACATAGCTGCTTCGCGGTACCAGTTCATCTCCCTTGATAATTGTAGTAGGATCCAGCTCAAAGATAGAGAAAATATCATGCCCGTATGGTACGGAACAAAGTTGAAATACAGGTACATCTTTACCACCCTGGAGCTTTTGCCGGTGGGTGTCTTCTATCGGGTCAGGATCAATCTAAAAAGGAGGTAATTTGTTCAGAATTTAGCGTTTGGTTGTTATGTTCTAACAGGGTCGAGCAAGGGAAGTGGTAGGTGTGATTTCCCAGCTCGTACATTCTCTGACTTTTTTCGTGAGCCGTTCTCGTGTTTCTCTTTCTCGTGTGTGTTTTCTCAATAATTCTATGAGTCTTTCTCCACACATAAATTAGTTATGGTATGTGTGGACTGTGTTAGAACTCCGGACCGGTTCTTTCAATCTCATGGAATCGAGGAGTAGAGAGAGAGAGAGAGAGAGAGAGAGAGAGAGAGAGAGAGAGAGAGAGAGAGAGAGAGAGAGAGAGAGA
>AVPN01001572.1:9020-21120 GCA_000695325.1 Pleurobrachia bachei | reverse complement strand
GGTGGTGGAGGTGTTTTTGGTGTGGGTGGGGAGACCTGTTCGAATCTAATGAGGGTGGCATTCATACTAATATCGTCTAGAGACTCAGTCATCTTCTGCTCCACATCAAAAGTAACCCTACTGGGCGATCTTAGTCCAGAAGAAGAGGTAGTAGTCTGCTCCGGGGTAAAGGGGCGAGGCCGAGGGGGTGTCGGGTATCTTTCTGGGGTCAGAGGCGATCTATTGTTGATCGTCGTGGTCTCTTGTTTGACCACTGTGGTAGAAGAAGACGATATGTTTTGGTTGATGTTGGTAATATTGGAAGTAGGTGGTGGGGTTGGTCTTTGAATTGGTGGTCTAGGAGAAATTGGTCTCTGTACGGGTGGAATAACCGGTCGGGGAGAAATTGGTCTTTGAGTTGGTGGAATAACCGGTCGGGGAGAAATTGGTCGTTGAATCGGTGGAATAACCGGCCTCGGTGGTGATGTTTTCTCACGTACCGTCTTAGTTTCACGTGTCGTGCTAGTTCGTCTCACGTACGTATCTCGAATACTATTCCGTTGAACCCTCCAACTGTCACCCTGAACCGTATCACTCTGAACGTACAGAATAAGAGGACTGCAAGAGATGTGCTGGAGGTTAGACCCAACAACCGACACTGCGTACCCTCCTCTCGATTGAGGGGTAAACTTGACAACTTTCCCGAGGGATTCCCGGGAAAATGTAAATGGAACGTCTCTATCTGTATCAATCTCCTTGACAGAAATAAATGATGATTCGTACCCTGAGTCCGAGAATGACACACAGACATCACTTCCCACCGTGATGACAGATTCCTGTCCCGTGTAGGATTTCACCATGACACTTGAGCTGCGTGATCTGATCTCTGGGACGGGTGTCCTAGTAGTGGGAGATCTCTCCCATCCACCATCACAGACATCTAACGTCATGGGCGAGAATGCGAGATCTCCGCTACAATCCCGAGCTGTGATCTTATACTTTCCAGAAAATACCGGCATGAAACTGAGAATATACCGATCTAGACCTTCGTCCACCACGCAGGAGTAGATCTTTAGTTTCCGGTTTAGGTAGTGTACGGTACATTTAGGTTGGGATCGAGCAAACAACTGTACCCGGACAACATCCCCTGTTTCAACTTTAGGAGCTATCCCACTGGGATCAACTGTTTTTATTTTCCCATGACTAATTGAACCAACTGAGAAAGAAAGTGGGAAGCCCTGGATACTCTCACCATTATCAAACACACAATCAACCTTGTATCGTCCCTGGAAAAGAGGTTTAAACCTCACATACGCCTCGCCAAACCTCCTCTCCGCGACCCTGTGGGAGATGACATAACTTGAGGTGAGGTTTTTCACCACCACGCTAAACTTCCTTCCCTCTGTTTTCACCAGGACAGCAACAGTGCTCCCCATTGTGAGAGTCCGGGAGTAGAACGAAACGGGGTCTATCACCTCTTCCTCGTCACTTGCCTCCGGGGAGCTAGTTGTCATGACAACCGAGTTGTATCGGGATGACGTCATAACTCGCTGCTCAATATTGGTAGTAGTAGCTGCTGCAGTGGTGGTACTGTGGTCAAATGAGGTAGAGTTGTTTTCGGTTACAAAGAAACCTTGTTTGTTGCTCTCCTCCGGTATCTGTGGCATGGGGTATTGTTTCTGGTTGTAACTCGTAGCATCGACTTTCATCCGTTGCTTTAGCTGCTGTTGAACCGACATTGCAGAGTAGTCCACGGTGGATTTAGAGGTCTTCTTCTTCCGGTGTTTAGTGGTTGTTGTGTTTTGATCTGTTATGAACACGGCTTCTTCACCACTATCACTTGAATCATCCGAGGTAGCAGAGGTACGGAGACCGTTCTTGGTAGTGTCACTGAAATCACTGAACACAGTTGAAGTTGTATCATCGAATTCAGAGGAATCCTCGGTGAAAGAGTCTGTCATGAATACTTGGTTCTTGGTTGTTTGGGAGGTGCTAAACTTCTGAATGTTTCGAGATGTAGAATGCTGGGAATTCGTTGTCATGGCAGTCGTTGTCTGGGCAATGGTTTGCTGAAGTGGAGAGAGTGTCCTGGTTGCAAGACTTTGTGTAGATTGGAGCATCTCCATACTCCCCTGTGTTTGTATGGCATCTACATCCAGGTAGAAGGGACTACCAGTAACTTGGACTCCATTACACTTGATCATCACTTCATGTCGGCCCGATTTGAATGGACAGAATGAGATCTTGTAAGTTGTGTCATCCACAGCCGTCACCTCAACATGAATCGTCTCCCTGGTTGCTAAATTGGTTACCCTGGTAACGGGGTGATTCTCCGCAACGATTGTCAGCACTATCGGGTCACCCCTCCTGATGCACTCGTCAATGTTCTGCAACTCAAACACCCCACTCACAGTACTGACTATCTCAGTTGTACTGGAGGTTGTGTCAGGGATCTGGAAGGTAAAGGGAGTCCCGGGGATGTCCTCTCGGCCGCTCCGAGCTGAGACTTGGTACTTCCCCGGAACGTAATCAGGCACCTCGATCATCACACTTCCTTCTTGGAATGGCTTAACGGTAAACTGGATATCTCGTCCTGTCATCACGTCGGTTATTGTGATCTCAGGAGTTGTTGGGGAGGGTAGAATGAACTTAGGGGCTGTCCCTCTACGTGTCAGGTAGTGTGTTTGTGCGTCTGAGACATACACAATCCCCGTGTGAGTTGAGGTGAAACTGGAACTCTTAACTGTCAGGTGCTCCTGTCGGATACCCTCGACAGGGCTATCATATCTCGGGATCCTATCCCTGGAAATGCTAGGTGTAGTGACTGTGAAGTAGAAGGGGCTGATCCCAAGATGTGCTTTACTCCGGGAATCTCTCACAGTCACCGTGTAATCCCCAGCATTGTACGGTTTACAGATGATTGTGCTGTAAGAAGGTGTCTCCTGCTGGAGTTTGTAGGAGATCCTCTCCCCCGTATCAGCCCCTGTGATGCTAACAGATATATTCTCTACCCCATTCATTGGGATCCTCAGGCAAGTGTGCTCGCTCTTCTGAACCTGACACCGCTGCCCCTGGTGGGTGATATTGATTGTGTTGTCCGGGACTGAGGCAGTCGTCGTTTCATTTACATCAAAGAAGAATGGACTACCAGGGAGGGTCCTCATGTTATCCCAAACATCAAGTTTGTAACGGCCACTCCGGGGCGGAACGAACCGTAATGTGAAAGTACCGTCTCCGTTGTCTGACGTGCTGGTATCAATTGCCTCACCGCTACCCTCAATAGTCAGGGATGTTTGGGGGTTGGTCAGCGTGTCCGCACAGAACACTATCTCAGCTTCCCCGAAAGAGGAAAATGTCCGTTCAAAATCACAATTACCAGGATTCAAAAAGTATATCTCGCGTCGTGAACCAGACATTCCTTTTTGGGATGATCCCGCTGAGTCTGAATACCCAGGTGAGGTAAATCCGGGAGATGATGTCAAGTTGTGGACTGCAGAGCTGCTTGATTGCTGGGGGAGGACATCGAAATAAAATGGGCTCCCCTCCACATCAACCACCCCATCCAACACGTTAACCCGGTAGTGACCGGGCACTGTGGGTCTACATCTCACCACATAATCACCGTTCCGTTCAATCAGCCTCGCAGCCAGGTTGTCACCGGTATCTTCGTTGATCACGGAGACCTTCAGGGCGTCCAGGTGGAGTGAGGATTGGATCCTGATCTCCTGAGCATGCTGATCATCCCCCTCATCATCGTCCCCTGAACCTTCACTGAAACTGCTCAGGGACACAGGGATGTGATCCTCAATAGAGGCGTATCCTATCCTGATGTCATCATACTGGATCCCACCATTATCGGGGAGAGCATCCACAGTAAAGGGGTCTCCAGTCTCCCCCTCTTTGAAGGGATTACCCAGCGTGGCGCTATCCCAACTGGACACATCAAAGTAGAGAGGTCCACACGATGCCAGTTTTCCATCAATATACACATCAACCCGGTGTCTTCCCTCCTCTACAACATGACACTGCAGGGCTATTGTACCATTATCCTTCCTTACCACCCTACTCCTGATCAGATGACCAGTGCTCATGTTGTACACGGATATGTTAGATCTCTCAGGGAAGTACGGTAGGATGATGGTAACGGGGTGTTCAGTTTCTTCCCCGTCCTCCATTATAGTTGGTGTTGTCGTTGTAATACTCGTTTCAGAGAGGGAATCCACTCGGTCCATCTGACTTCGTGAGCGGTAGAAGTTGTATTTCTTCTCAGCTAGTGACCGGAAGACCTTGCTACACGGTTTAACCGTTGGCCTATCCTTGCTATCACGTGACATCAAGCTATGTGTGTCACTGGGTGGTTTGGAGCAGGGTAACCTCCCATTATCATCCTGATCACTGATTATCGACTGTTCATCCGGTCTAAACCTGATCTCCTGCTTACAATGTCGGACCTCACCCGACACATCATAAGTCTTACCTCCTCTATTACATGATGATGGGGGGTCGATGTTGAAGAACATTGGGCTCCCAGCAACAGGTACACCATTAACACTCATAACCACGCTATATCGACCTGGGTCACTCGGTTCACACTGAATTGTGTACTCCCCACTTCCTTTTGATTTGATGGAAGCGGGTACTCTCTCACCGGTAACCACGTTAGTTACCTCGACTATTGTGTCTGTGGTTATGAAAGGTGCACCTCCACGAGTCTTTGCAACAACCGGTCGGGTAACATCCAAGGTCTTCCCATCAGCTTCACTGACGGTGAAGTTGAATTTAATCTCAACAGAGTCTGAGTTGGATGGGTAGATTGTGATTTGGTACTCTCCCGGTGTGGTCGGATAACACATTACCCCCGGGCTCTCATCCTCCCTCAGCAGGGTCTTGGTGTACACATACTGGTTAACGCTCTTATTAGCTATGGTAACATTACCCGGGGATGATAACATGTACTTGGGCACAATGAACATGACCATAGTGTTAACCTCAATTCTAGTTGTCACCTTCCTACAGGAGAGCTCTATCTCAACAGGGCTGGTATTATCACTCTCGACCGGGAAATAGTCCGTGGGATGTATGGATCGGAGGGCAAATAGTTTAGATGTCAGAGCGGGGATACTCTCGACAAACGTGAAGAAGAAGTAGACTATCGGCTCCTCCGCATCACCTGTCCTATCAAAAATATTGACCTTGTATTGTCCAAATAGGTTGGGACAACACTTCAGCACATAACCATGTCTTGACTTGACAATGGCTGCAGGTATTTTTGACCCGGACGACACGTGGAAAACACGTGGAGTGGTCAGGTTAGGTAGGTCGTTGATTGGTAGGAGTAGCTTGATATACCTCGCTCCACCCTCCATGGTGACCTTAATAGGCATACTAAAGGACAGGGTTGGTAGGGAACCAGACGAGTTCTCAGTATCAGCAGACCCTGTTTTCGACCTACCTCCTCCTACTGCTCCACAATACGCAGCAGTCCGTTCTATTAGTGGTATGGAAAACGCACTACCCTCCGAGATCAAATCATCTTCATCATCCTCATCAGCAGTCTCCGTTGGAGAGGGGCTATCCCCTACACGTGTGATCCTCCATGGGGAGCCAATCACGTGCTTTTTATCGAACAGCACCGATATCTTGATCGGTTTAGGGGAGACGGGCATGTATTTACAGGTGAAGATGTAATCTGATTTGCTGGAAACTGACACCTGAATGGGTGATTTACCTTGCATTACAGCTACCTCCAACACACCCGGACCGGCCTCGTTGGTATCAATAGTAAAGTAGGTCTCCTTGTGAATTGGAATTCCCTCCAAGATACCTGGACCAGATACACTCACACCGACCGTGCCCTTGCCCTTGGAAACGTAGAACTTGTAAGGCATTTTGGTGATAAGTGAGCCGTTCTCATAGACCTTGATCACGTGGTTACCAGGTTTATCTGGTTGGCATAACAACGAGAACGTACCGTCCCTGTGTCTCCTAGCTTTATATTTCACAGCCTCCTCGGCCTCAACATTCCATATCTTGAATTTAATAGGATTCTTCGTGTCATACACGACAATGAACTCAGTTAGATCTTCAGATCCGGCAAATATCGGTTCATTCCTCTTCCTAACTCTTCGCTTTATCTTGGGCTCCCTAGCCTGAACCTGATCCTTCCCAATGTGGGCGGTAACGGCAACTTTCCGAGGTGTCTGGTGGGCACTTTCACCATTGAACAGCACTTCCACAGTATAGTCCCCAACGGTGATGGGTTGATATCTGATAGTATAGGTGTAATCACAGTGGTCAGTTATCTCGACTGGGAGGTAACCATATGAGTTACACACCGTCACCTCCACAACCCCCGGACCTGCGTTACGTGCATCGATACTGAATTCAACGGTTTCCATGACAGCAAGGGGCGAGTTTATACCTGCCCCTTCCAGTAGAACTCCCTTTGATCCTTGAATCTGGAGGGCATCAAAGAGTAGAGGAGTTCCTGCCATGGGTTTTGCATCACATGTAATTGAGATCTGGTGCTTCCCCGGCTGGGTCGGTCTACACGAGATACTAAACGTTTTATCCTTGTTTTCTGCGATCGTGTGGGGCAGAACGGTGCACGTTGCCAGGTGTAGAATCCTAATCAGCGGTATGGAGCTACCTCGCCATTCCTTGAGGGTGAAGACAGTTGGCTCCGTGACCCCGATAAATACCGGTTTCCTAATCTGCTCCGTGGATGTGATATCAAACTTGTTGACGGAGTCTGGAGTTGAAGTCCTGGCTCGGAAGTCACTACTAGCTGCATAGGCTGCTGACTCTTGGGAGGTTATCTCTTGGATAAACACACTGTACGTTGTGGTAGGAGTTGAGTCAGATTGGAGGTATATGGTGTGTTCTTCCTCTCTGGATCGGTTGGAATCGCACCGTTACCGATCTGTTATCAGTCTTGATCCTCTCCACGAACACCTCATTGTTTGCGGCGTCCCTACACTTTATGGTGTATTTAGGGGGCATCTTTTCAGGGAGTTGGAGGTATACAATAGCCTTCTGGAGGGATGCGATAGAGTCACACTCTGACACTTCATTCTCCACAATATCAACATCCCCGTCAATTGGATCAAGGGTCTGCACATCAATCTCAATGGGACTTCCCCTGATGTGACTGCCATCTAGGAGAATATCAATACTGTGCATTCCTAGTTCACTGGGTGTAAAGTCAATGCAACTTATCTCTCGGGAGATGTTAGTTAGAGATAATGGTAGTTCCATATCGCTTGGACCTGACCCAGACACTTGAAGGGTTCCCTCACACTTCTTCAACACCTTCAACTTCACACTACCGTTCACAATTCCCTCATGTTTCACCGTGCAGGATTTAGCTCCCTCAGGTTTGCTGACGTACAACTGGAATGGACTCCCTGCGACGAAGGACCCATTAATAGAGACGGACAAGTTGTGAACACCATTCTTTAGGGGCCGGAAGGTAACTAGAGCACTCTCGGCCTCCTTTAAGACCTCCAAATCAAGCTCCTGTCCATTGGGATCAAGGCAAGTAACCAAGAGATCTCCCTGACCCATACCAATCACTTTGATTGGGAATGTAACTGACTGGTTTACATTCAACTCAATGTTATTGAGATCAGGAACCACCACAGAGTTGTACTCAACAGTACTCTTCAATTCCACATCAAACGATTTGGGACACCCCTGAATTAGGAACCCATTGTAATACACCTCCAGGAGGTACTTCCCGCTTGCGTCAGGGATAACTTCCAAAGTATACGTATTCTCATCGTTATATCTGAGGTCAAAAGGAGTAGGTTCCCCCACAGGATCCATACATCGCACCACAAGTTTAGTGGTCTGCCTGCCGTGGATAGTGAACCTCATCTCACCGTTAACCCCACGGGTACACGCCGGGTTAAGCCGGTATGTTTCCGCTTCTGAGGATGGCTTAGCTACGACCATGACTGGACTATTTGGCACCTCATCGTTGTTGTAGTAAACATGTAACAGGAACTCTCCCGTCTGGGGAGCTTGGAATATGACGTCATAATTCCCATCAGATTTGGGAACTGTTTGCAGTTTACAGCTCGTTTTAGATCTAACATGGTGACACTTGGCCGTTAGTTTGCCTATTCCCGCGTTCCGGGTATTAACCGGGATCCGGAGTGTCTCCAGCACGGTAATATTATAATCCTGATTCTCTTCAATCACAACTTTCTCGGAGCCTTTAGAAGTCACCAGATAATTGAAAGGCGAGTGAGGGATATGCTTCTCTCCGCACAGAATTGAAACTTCGAAGTTCCCCGCTTGGTAGGTTGGGAAGACAATACTCAAGCTCCCCTGCTCACTCTCAGTGATCCTACTCGGTTGCACCACCCTCCCATCATTGGTCTCCCGGATATTAACCTCTATCCCCGAATCCTCGACACCATGTACCAACAACACCGCCTCTTCTTGGAATTGAAACACGTTCTTTTCCGTCATGTTCCCCGCAAGGTGGATCTGACTGGTGGGAGAGTAGACTTCCTCAACCGTAACAGAAAAGGGTGAGTCTGAGATGTGTTCGTCATCACACAACACTTCCACCACGTATTGACCTGTTTTTATAGGCAGGTACTTTACCATTACTTGATCTTGTGCAGCTTCTGTGGAGACGGTATCAACATAATAACCGTACGGGTCAATTACATTGACAACCACATTGGATGGTTTTTCACCGTTCAACTTGATGTTAAAGTTAGTTTCCGTCTTGGATGTCACCTTACTTCCAGACCCAACTCCCTCACCTGCTGCGGTGATTGCCCCAGGGTTACACTTGGCTAGGACTTTGAAGGGCGCTCCGGGAACATCCTTCTTGTTGTACTTGATAAACACAACGTACTCTCCACTCACACTCGTGGGTACTCTCACATGGAAGATACCCTCACGGTACTCCACAGTGGGCTCAATGTCCACCTCCCTGCCAACTACCTCCGCGAGGACGTCAATTGACCCGGCACCATGTTGGGTAACATCGACTGAGAACGTGATATCGTTACCGGTGGTGATTACCTCACCAGTTTCACGGTGCACGATGATACTACTGCTTGTGATTGGAGGGGGCATTACCTCAATTTGGAATGGAGAGGGAGGGATGAGGGTGTCACATAACTTTATGTAGACCGTGTATAGACCACGGGTTTGAGGGGTGTACTTCACCGTTGCGTACTCCCCGTTTTGGTCGAGTTTTAGATCAATTGCGTGGTTGTCCGGATCGAGAATCTCTACTGTAACAGAACCAACAAGAGCTGCTTCTCCGTAGTTAACTACGAATTCCGTCTGCTTCCCTGCTACGATATCCTCTGCCTCGCCTATACCCTTGCCACTTAGCGTTACCTTTGAGGTATTCACCGCGGAGGTGAGGGTGAACGGACTGTTGGGGGCCATTCTTTGCTCCTTTTTAACCAAGATGGTGTATGTTTCAACCTTGGTAGGCTTGAAGGACACCTTGAATTTCTTATCGGCAACATTCTGCATGGTATAGTTGATAACGGGCTTGTTTGCCGAGTCAGTTAGGTAAACCTCAGGATACCCCGCTCCAAACTGGGTGGTATCTATCTCAAAAGAGATTTCCTCGCCGGGTCTTACCCTATGGTTCTTGTTCAGACCTACCACTTTTAGCTCTCGTTTATCTTTGCCAGGGTGAACGAGGTACGGACTCATGGGGAGGAATATATCGCAGCATTTCAACTCCACTGCATACTGACCTTCCATCATGACCGTAAAGGACACTTCGTATATTTGGGGGGCTGTTTCCTGGACAAAAGGTGGGAATGATCTTCCATTGGGGTCGTATACCAAGCTGACAAAGGGTCCTTTAGCGACGTTACTGCAATCCACGGTAAACACCGCCTTCTCACCCACACAAACCTCACTTAGATTACCAGGAGTGAAAACTGTACCACGGACATTGGGAAGGACACACGATGCGAAGGGTGACCCTGGGACATGGGACCCGTTACAGAGGACAGACAAGCTGTACTCTCCCGGGATTATTGTACTATAACAGAAACTCAACCTGTTGGGACCTTCCACTGTTCTTGTTACTGGAATATCAACACCAGCTGGACCTAGCACTCTGACCGTTATCTCTCCATCCCTAGGGGCTGATACCGTGAAGTTAGTCGTCCCAGAGCACAGCTGGTTCGGTGTGATTCCCTCAACTGTAACTTGATTAGCAGGGTTCTCGGCAACCTTTACAATGTACGGCAGATCAGGGAGATCCAACCCGCCGTACCGGGCTATAACCTGGAAATCACCGGGTACACCGGGTGTGAAGTGGAGCTGGTGGGTACACGGTTCCGTTTCCTCCAGTACCGCGTCTAACAGAGAGGTCTTAGTGGGATCCCGAACGAGAACCTCAAGAAGAGCAGGACCTGCCTCGTGGGTTGTTATGACAACCGTGACAGGTTTGTGGACTTCCTGGGCATGCTCGGGCATGACAACCTTCACCCTGGTTAGATCTGGCACCGCTGTGATGAGATATGGGAAACCGGGGAGGTCTTTGGAGTCTAGTTTAGCGGAGATTGAATATTCACCCACTGTTGGGAGGGTGAATGTGACAATGTAACTCAGGTCACTCTCCTTCTCTACCCAGCACTGGATGATCGTCCCATCAGCCTTGGTGAGCCCAATTTTGAGGTTTGAGGTAGGAGGTGCTGGGATATCTTTCAACTCTATCTTGATGGAGTGAGGATACCCCGGACGTATTGGGAGGAGCTTGGATCCAACGCTTGGTTCAGATTGGGACACTGGACGGGATGGTATACCCACGATGGTGTGCTGTAGGGGAGTCTGAGGTAGGGGCATTGAATCATAACTAATGAAAAGGGAGTGACTACCCGCGATTCGGGGAATGTATGAAACCTCGAAATACTCCTCAGAAATGAGGTGCAGCTCAGCTTCATCTACAGGCTTCATGGCCGGATCAAGGATGTTAACAAACAATTCCCCGATCCCCGCCTCCGTACAATCAATGTTGAACTTGATCTTTGTATCGACCGCTAGCTCTTGCGGCAGGTTGAGAACCTTGATGTTGTCTATACAAGGGTAACATGGCACGGTTATGGGCTCCTTCTTGGTCCCCGCTAGAGAGACACTAATCTTGTGATTTAGGGACAGTAGAGGGGTGAAAAACACTTGAACCACTCCCGCTTCAATATCATCAACTTGAATGGGAAGGGAGGGACGGTTCTCGGGGTGCACCCTAATCTTCAACTTGCCCTGGCCCGCTGTGCTGATGTTTCTGACGTAGAACGAACCCTTGATCCCGGGAAGGTAGTGGGATGGCAGGTCGGTTATTGAGATCTGCTGCATATCTGGGATGACAGTCACAAATACCGGGCACCCGGGCACCTTGACCCCCTGATAGAGGGCGTTTATCTCAAATATACTGTTACAGGGAGGTGTGTACAGGACAGTTGATAGGTTCTGTTGGTGTTGTATTGTGGTGTTGGTGAAGGGGACTCCGTTCTCATCTATGATAGAGATGGTGATCAGGTCGGGGTTGATGGTGGATTGGTCGTAGGCCAGGGCGAAGTAGGTCGGAGAACCGGACATTAGCCCCGTTTCAAGACCTGGACCTGACATCTGGAAGGAGAGCGAGGTGGAATTTAGAAATGCTAGATCAGAAAAAAGGGAGTTGAATAGGTGAAATTTGAATTCATCATGTTCTCAAGCTAACATCTCTGATATACTTTGGATATGGGTGCGCCATATAGGACACAACAATATGATGTGAAGAAATAAAAATAAAACATGAAGTACCTTGATGAAGTGTGCGGGTGATGCCTTCGCAGGGTGGACATTGAAGGTTTTAGGGAACCCTGGCATCGGTTCATGTTCCAACAGGATCTCAATGGTATAAACTCCGGGGGTAGGTGGGATATAGGATATACTTACCACTCCTCCATTCACATTCACCTTGTACGGCACCTGCAGGTGGAATTTAATATACCTTACTCTCGTTTTTTAAGAAACGCTTTAGGAAGAAACTTTTTTATAAGAAACTTTTAAAATGTAAATCATAGAATTCAGGGACACCACAACAAAATAAAACACCCCTAACTTGTTTAGTTTCTTGATAAAG
>AVPN01001571.1:15000-17707 GCA_000695325.1 Pleurobrachia bachei | reverse complement strand
ACCAGTACGTTTTATCTCCCACACACACAACCAATCAGATGTCTTTATTTAGGTCATATGACCAATCAGGGGCCAGTATTTCCTGATTCAGTTGGTTCCTGTCCCACACACACACAAACAGCCCGTTCAGCTCTTCTCGCTGTGCGAACAGGAACCAACCAATCAGAACTCGTTATTTGAGTCATGTGACTGGTTATCAGACAATAAGAGATCAGTATCACACAACTAACACGCCCCTCTCCCAGTCCGTCAGGGGCCCCAGGTTATTGCACACGTAAAAGAGATAACGGTGACAGAAGGATCCAGTGCTGACCTTGTGTGTAAAGTGGAGAATGCCAACAATGTCGACTGGAAGTGGCTGTTCAAGGGTACACTTGTTACACAGCCTGATGATCAAAGGTAGGAACTGTACAACCAATCATAACTCGTTATTTAGGTCACGTGACTGGTTATCAGCCAATCAGGGACCAGTATTTCCTGATTCACCCACTAACACCTCCCCCTCCCTTAGGATCACTATAAGTCCAGGACTACTCCAAATACGAAGCATGACAGCTGCTGACCAGGGTGTTTACACCTGCCAAGCGGACGAGAATGGTCTGTCTAATCACGATACAATAACCATCACGGTGGAGACTTATCCCAAGGTGGTGACTGACGAAACTAAACGTATTGGAGAGGGTCTCACTGCAGAGTAAGTGTAGTGCCAAAGGTTGTTGAGTAAGTTCCTCTTATTCAACAAGCAAAAGTAGGATTGAGTTGTCAGAATCAGACAAAGCAGGATTTAGTTGTCAGAATCAGACAAAGTCAGACATATTTTATACCTTATTACACAACCCAGGTTTATCTAGAGATTATCAAGTGAGTGTGTGTGTGATCCCAGTGAGATTATAACCTTTGAGACGGGAGAGTGTGATTCTTTTCCCCTCTCATTTCCCTCTGTGCGATTCTTGAAAGCAGCTGGAACAGTTTTTGGGACCAGGGAAAGTTGATAGTCAAGGGTGTTTTATTGAATATATTTCTCCTTTGAAATGCTGTGATTGAGCATTGTAAACAGCTCTTTTGATTACTCTCGAAGCCCCTCGTCACTCCCTTTCTTTAAACAGATAACGATTTAAATACCCACTTCCTAACCCTCTTTTTTCACCAGGTTAACCTGCACGGTTACCAGTAACCCTGCATCAACCATCACGTGGAAGAGGGAGGGTAACACGATTCAGGAGACTGATGTTTATAAGATCGATAACTCCGTCGCGGGATCCTCAACTCTCTCTGTTGTGGGTGTCTCAAAGGTAGGACAACTGTCTCTCATAGACAATCACGGTGTCGTTTCAATACCAATTAGCAATAATCCTACTAATTAGTAATTACTATGGATTATTTATGATTTGGGGATGGTACGAAGATAGACACGAGAAGGTTTTGGGGTATAATGTTTTGGGGTATAAGGTTCAACGTTTCGGCTTACGCCATTATCAAGAAAATATGGATTATTTACCCTGATCATTCCCTAGACAACCCATGTGGGGAAATACATGTGCTCAGCGACCAACAAAGTCGGAACTGGTACCTCTGAAGTGGATTTGGTGGTTGTGGCGCAGTGCGAGGTAACAATTGTTTGTTTGTTTGTTTGTTTGTTTGTTTGTTTGTTTGTTTGTTACCACTACAGGTAATGGATACCCCTAAAGATGCAGTATTGGACTACGAAGGAGAGACCTTGCTAACTTGCAGTGTTAACCAGTGCTCCCAGACCCCCGTCTGGACGTGGAAAAAAGATGGAACAGTTATTGAGTTTGATAACTTTAGATACATCAACATGGGACAAGGGACTATCAAGGTATAATTGGTCTCTGCTAAATATTAGTTGACCAATAAGTTCTCTGATTTAGGGTTAAGTGAGATATACACAATCGGGGTTGCATGCCACGTGTACCACTATTACACCAAATTGTCCCCGTTTTTCACATCCACGTGGCTATATTCATAGGACTGGATAATTGACCCCTTGTTTACTTTACTATTCATGGCACTGGATAATTGACCCCTTTGTTACTGCAGGTAAAACGTGCTATGCCTACTATGGCGGGAGTCTATACCTGTGAAGTGACCGGAACCACTATTGACATCCAGACATACTCGGCCACCATCAAAGTAGAGGTAAAGTAAAGAATTTACCAGGAACCGACCGAATTAGGAAATACTGGTCCCTGATTGGCTGATAACCAGTCACGTGACCTAAATAGCGAGTTTGATTGGTTGTTCTTGTGTCGGTCGGTTCCTGGAATTTACATTCATGGAATGAGATGTACAACAATCAACATCCTTACCAGCACAGATCTAACCATCTCTCTCTCACACAAAGGTTAAAGCAAAGATCACCAAATTCGGCTCGTACCCCGGGTATTCGGGCAACAGAGTGTTATTTAAAGAGGGTGACAATGTGGAAATGGTTTGTGAGGCACGGGGTGATTACTCCATGGCACCACTTAATATCAACTGGTGAGTTGCACTGGAATGTTACAGTCGCCTGTTGTGGATGATATAAGTATCATGCCCACCTTCTAAACATGACTTACTTGACTTACTTACTTGACTTAGGGCGGATTCCACGTGTGGTATTTACAAACAAACAAACAAACAAACAAACAAACAAACAAACAAACAAACAAACAAACAAACAAACAAACAAACAAACAAACAAACAAAC
>AVPN01001571.1:0-12500 GCA_000695325.1 Pleurobrachia bachei | reverse complement strand
GACACATGGATAGGTGCGGGTGCTATGGAGTTATCATGGGGCGAACCTGCCAACACAGGAAACACGAACCTAACAAGTTACGAGATCCATATAGAGAGCAATGGGAATAGTGTGTTTAGACCATTTATGCAGGGACTTAGTCCCAATCAGGTCACCCAAGTGATGTACTTTCTGAGTGAGAACCAGGAATACAAGTAAGTACACAGGACAAACGTCGTCCCCCCCTCTCTAAACAAAATCAGTTCTTTCTAGATTCTTTTAAAATTCTCTAGATTCCTCTAGATATTATTCTAAAGGTCACTCATTTTCTACCTCCTATCCCAGATTTAAAGTAATTGCTGCTAACGTGGTTGGTAAAAGTGAGGCGTCCGATGCCAGTAGTGAGATCCAAACCTTCCGGAATCAGGATAGCCCAACTTTGAACCTTGTCACTGAGTTCTCTCTTACCACTCTCAACTCTGACTCCATCCGAGTCACCTGGTCGGTAAGTGTGAAACCAGTTAAACAGCCAATTAGAACTCTTTATTTAGGTCACGTGACCGGTTATCAGCCAATCAGGGACCAGTATTTCCTGATTCGGTCAGTAACTTCTAGTCTAATTATGGTATAGTAGTAATATATATATAAACTAATCTGGCTCATATCTACCATCCCTTATTTTACCCTTATTTTACCAGGAACCGAACCAAAGGACCAACTCACTGCAAGGATTTGTAATTGTCTACCGTAATGAAGACAAGCTGGAGGCACCCCTATTCAACAACACTTTCAAATATGACTATACAGCCAGAACAGTAGTGCTAACGGGACTGAATGCAGGGTCTAAATACAGCGTCCAGATCCAATCAAACACCCAGACAACTACCAATTTGTTGGTGTCTAGTGTCAAGTGGGCTAACACCCTCAATCAACGTATGTTTTTAAATATGTCTTGCATTTTAAAACGTGGTCCCCAACCTACTCTAATTATTTCCAAAAGCACATACTGCCGCCAACAACCCACCAACCTCCCTCCTTGCCTAGCTAGACTGTGTTATAACATTATGTCTTGCATTTTAAAACGTGGTCCCCAACCTACTCTAATTATTTCCAACAGCACATACTGCCGCCAACAACCCACCAACCTCCCTCCATTGCAGGTCCAAGTGAGCCCCTGGGATGTGAAGCTGACCGAGAATCCTCCTCCTCTATTGTGGTGGCATGGCAGACTCCCCTAGATTCCCATGGCATGATCCTCAGTTACAACCTCTACTTCAGACCTCGGGGTGATAACGGTGATTTCAAGGTTCTCAATAACCTTGACGCACAGCAAACCACGGTTAGTTCAAGGGCTCGGTAACGAAGTTACCCCTCCCTTGCCGGTGTGAGGTGTCTTCGATACCAATTCAAGGCTTACCTTGTTAGTTGACGGGTTGTCTCGTCTAGAACGGATTGACTCCCCTTCTCAGTATGCCCTAACCCTGATTGACTCCCCCTCAGTATGCCCTAACCCTGATTGACTCCCCCCTCAGTATGCCCTAACATTGATTGACTCCCCCCCTCAGTATGCCCTAACCCTGATTGACTCCCCCCTCAGTATGCCCTAACCCTGATTGACTCCCCCCTCAGTATGCCCTAACCCTGATTGACTCCCCCCTCAGTATGCCCTAACCCTGATTGACTCCCCCCTCAGTATGCCCTAACCCTGATTGACTCCCCCCTCAGTATGCCCTAACCCTGATTGACTCCCCCCTCAGTATGCCCTAACCCTGATTGACTCCCCCCTCAGTATGCCCTAACCCTGATTGACTCCCCCCTCAGTATGCCCTAACCCTGATTGACTCCCCCCTCAGTATGCCCTAACCCTGATTGACTCCCCCCTCAGTATGCCCTAACCCTGATTGACTCCCCCCTCAGTATGCCCTAACCCTGATTGACTCCCCCCTCAGTATGCCCTAACCCTGATTGACTCCCCCCTCAGTATGCCCTAACCCTGATTGACTCCCCCCTCAGTATGCCCTAACCCTGATTGACTCCCCCCTCAGTATGCCCTAACCCTGATTGACTCCCCCCTCAGTATGCCCTAACCCTGATTGACTCCCCCCTCAGTATGCCCTAACCCTGATTGACTCCCCCCTCAGTATGCCCTAACCCTGATTGACTCCCCCCTCAGTATGCCCTAACCCTGATTGACTCCCCCCTCAGTATGCCCTAACCCTGATTGACTCCCCCCTCAGTATGCCCTAACCCTGATTGACTCCCCCCTCAGTATGCCCTAACCCTGATTGACTCCCCCCTCAGTATGCCCTAACCCTGATTGACTCCCCCCTCAGTATGCCCTAACCCTGATTGACTCCCCCCTCAGTATGCCCTAACCCTGATTGACTCCCCCCTCAGTATGCCCTAACCCTGATTGACTCCCCCCTCAGTATGCCCTAACCCTGATTGACTCCCCCCTCAGTATGCCCTAACCCTGATTGACTCCCCCCTCAGTATGCCCTAACCCTGATTGACTCCCCCCTCAGTATGCCCTAACCCTGATTGACTCCCCCCTCAGTATGCCCTAACCCTGATTGACTCCCCCCTCAGTATGCCCTAACCCTGATTGACTCCCCCCTCAGTATGCCCTAACCCTGATTGACTCCCCCCTCAGTATGCCCTAACCCTGATTGACTCCCCCCTCAGTATGCCCTAACCCTGATTGACTCCCCCCTCAGTATGCCCTAACCCTGATTGACTCCCCCCTCAGTATGCCCTAACCCTGATTGACTCCCCCCTCAGTATGCCCTAACCCTGATTGACTCCCCCCTCAGTATGCCCTAACCCTGATTGACTCCCCCCTCAGTATGCCCTAACCCTGATTGACTCCCCCCTCAGTATGCCCTAACCCTGATTGACTCCCCCCTCAGTATGCCCTAACCCTGATTGACTCCCCCCTCAGTATGCCCTAACCCTGATTGACTCCCCCCTCAGTATGCCCTAACCCTGATTGACTCCCCCCTCAGTATGCCCTAACCCTGATTGACTCCCCCCTCAGTATGCCCTAACCCTGATTGACTCCCCCCTCAGTATGCCCTAACCCTGATTGACTCCCCCCTCAGTATGCCCTAACCCTGATTGACTCCCCCCTCAGTATGCCCTAACCCTGATTGACTCCCCCCTCAGTATGCCCTAACCCTGATTGACTCCCCCCTCAGTATGCCCTAACCCTGATTGACTCCCCCCTCAGTATGCCCTAACCCTGATTGACTCCCCCCTCAGTATGCCCTAACCCTGATTGACTCCCCCCTCAGTATGCCCTAACCCTGATTGACTCCCCCCTCAGTATGCCCTAACCCTGATTGACTCCCCCCTCAGTATGCCCTAACCCTGATTGACTCCCCCCTCAGTATGCCCTAACCCTGATTGACTCCCCCCTCAGTATGCCCTAACCCTGATTGACTCCCCCCTCAGTATGCCCTAACCCTGATTGACTCCCCCCTCAGTATGCCCTAACCCTGATTGACTCCCCCCTCAGTATGCCCTAACCCTGATTGACTCCCCCCTCAGTATGCCCTAACCCTGATTGACTCCCCCCTCAGTATGCCCTAACCCTGATTGACTCCCCCCTCAGTATGCCCTAACCCTGATTGACTCCCCCCTCAGTATGCCCTAACCCTGATTGACTCCCCCCTCAGTATGCCCTAACCCTGATTGACTCCCCCCTCAGTATGCCCTAACCCTGATTGACTCCCCCCTCAGTATGCCCTAACCCTGATTGACTCCCCCCTCAGTATGCCCTAACCCTGATTGACTCCCCCCTCAGTATGCCCTAACCCTGATTGACTCCCCCCTCAGTATGCCCTAACCCTGATTGACTCCCCCCTCAGTATGCCCTAACCCTGATTGACTCCCCCCTCAGTATGCCCTAACCCTGATTGACTCCCCCCTCAGTATGCCCTAACCCTGATTGACTCCCCCCTCAGTATGCCCTAACCCTGATTGACTCCCCCCTCAGTATGCTCTAACCCTGATTGACTCCCCCCTCAGTATGCTCTAACCCTGATTGACTCCCCCCTCAGTATGCTCTAACCCTGATTGACTCCCCCCTCAGTATGCTCTAACCCTGATTGACTCCCCCCTCAGTATGCTCTAACCCTGATTGACTCCCCCCTCAGTATGCTCTAACCCTGATTGACTCCCCCCTCAGTATGCTCTAACCCTGATTGACTCCAACTCGGACTATGAAGTTGAAGTGGCTGCCTCCAACTCTGCTGGGGAGGGAACACGAGCTGGCTGCGTAGCCATCGGGAAAACAAGTAAGTTGTATACTGATATAGTTTTAGATACAGTTTTAGATACAGTTTTAGATAAACTTATTATATTAGCACCAATTAATCAATTAAGACAAACAAGTGGCCACTGACGACCGACCATTAATTACCGAAGTTATCACCAATAATCGCGTTATTCAAAATCCAAATAACTGTTTACCAGTTTGCCAACCCTCTCTCTCCCCCTAGTCAACAAGGCTATATTTGAGGAATGGTGGTTCTACCTGATACTGGCTCTAGTTATCCTCATCCTGGTCGCTGCTATAATCCTCTGTGCGCTACTCATCTACAAGAGGAGATCCAGGGATCCTAGGATTACCAAAATGCCTCCACCCGTTCAAAAGAGTAAGTACAGTTCAGCTCTTCTTGGGATCGATATGATATCTCCCCATCTCTCCGATATACTATTATCTATTACAAACGAACCGATATCTGAGCTATGAATCTTTCTAATAAAGAATAATAATAGCATGACTGGTGCGATCCTTTCTATCTCTCTTGTAACAACAATGTGACATGATCTGTTACTTCTAATGAATACACTCTAATAATAAAATACACCAATCATCTGATTACTGATTTTTGATCCCGCATCCCCCGATTTTTAACAGAATCACGATGGGCTCGATTTAAGGGTCTTTTCGGCAGTAAAAACAACTATGCACCCGTTCGAAATGGCAATCAAGGTGATTAATTATCGTGAATAGATATTGCAATGTTAGCTCTTCATTTATAACAGTCCAATATATATGTGGCATAGATTGCAATGTTAGCTATTCATTTAGTCAAATACATGTGGCAGTCCATAGTACTCATACAAATTTTAGAACTAGTTAACATTAACATTGTTAATGTGAAACGTATTGTAATGACAATTCGTTTCACATCTTTTCCATGTTCTTACTGCTGATACCCACCCTACATGGCAGGAACCTACCGAAACATCCAATGAGAACTCGTTATTTAAGTCACGTGATTGGTTATCAGCCAATCAGGGACCAGTATCTCCTGATTCGGTTGGTTCCTGACATGTAGGGTGTGACTCTTCTTGCTGAGTCATGCTGATACACATCCCTTTCCTAAAATCTAAAGCTGATACACATCCCTTTCCTAAAATCTACAGCTGCTACTCTTTGCTGACATTCAGACACACACGCTGACAAACAAGCTGACAAACTGAGCTAGAACAAGCTGACACACATGCTGACAAACTGAGCTAGAACAAGGAACCTTTATCCCCTTTTTTACGATGTTTTCTCAGATAACTTTGCGGGCCCTAACGCACACATTATGAGCCCTAACATGGCCCGTCCACCAACATACCCTACTAACACTTTCCATGGAGGTAACTATATTAGTGGGGTTTGGGGTTTTTCCTTCAATGTATTTTCGTTAGGTTCTAACCCTCCTTTAGTCCTTTAAATTTGTGCGGGGGTGGGGGGAAACAGCGTCTAGCAAATTAACAATGTATGCGTTGTTTCACTATCTCTGATTAACTAACCACCCGCTGCCCCATATTCTCCTCCCAGTAACCCCAACTCATGGGGTGGAGCTGCTGGTTTCATGTCACAACCCAAGGTAGAGAGTGAGAGAGAGCTATCTGATAGAGTGTGAAAATCAATATAATAGAGAAATTATTCCCTATTTTCTGATGCACTGATCTAATCACCCCCATTCTTTAGAGTCCGGACTTTGGAACAGCGCCCCGCGGTAATGATGGTTACAACTACAACAAATTCAACACATTCGATAGCCGTGCATCCTATAATGACCCCCCTAAATCTCCCTATGACGCGGGGCGATTTGACCGGCCGAGTTATGAGGCACCCAAATATGAACCTCCCAAGTCGCCTTATGATACAGGACGGTTCGAGAACCCAAAGTCGCCTGGAAGTAACTATGGGGGCCGGTATGGTGGGGCTGATCCATATGATAACAATACTGTCGATTCTAGATATAACCGTAAGTTTCCTAAATTGTGTGGCGTTACTTGTTTTATTGTTCTAGTATTAGTTCACCATTGTCTAACAGATCTACTCCCATCTTACCCCTCCCCTGTTACCTCTCACTAACCTATGTAATCCCCTGTTACCCCTCCTCCCTAATCCCCTCACTAACATAACCCCTGTTACAGGAGACCCCTACTCCCCTCACTAACCTATCTACTGCCGTCACTAACATATCTGCTTCCTTCACTTTAACAGATCTACTCCCATCACTAACCTACTCCCCTGTGTTACAGGAGACCCCTACATATTCCCTAACTATCTACTCCACTAACACTAACCTATATCTACTCCCCTGTTACAGGAGATCCCTATGGAGCACCATCTTTCAACGGAGGTGGAGGAGGCGGATTCAAATCATCTAAATTATAATAGGAATAACAGTTATCGCTCTATAATAGACATTTTTATACATCGCCCCCATGACTGTGAAATGTAGCCGCGAGGAGTGATATTTGGACAAGTTTTCAACAAAGATACATTCGGTGATCTGTCAATTTTAAGGACACTTGTTGATACAATGAACTGATCAGGAACCGACCGAATCAGGAAATACTGGTCCTTGATTGGCTGATAAACAGTCACGTGACCTAAATAACGAGTTCTGATTGGTTGTTTCCTGGAACTGATAGATGATGAGATGGTATTATTAGAAAGATGAGACAGACCCACTTTGTATTATTATATTCATTTTTCGTGTTGTATTTGTTATTGAATTTCTATGATAGTAGGAAGGATTTACAGTAAGAGAGAACGAGAGAGAAAATGAAAGAGTGGGAGAGTGAGAGAGGAAGAGAATGTTTGAGATAGAAAGAGAGTGAGAGAGAACGGGGATTAATTAATGAGTGCCAGTATAGCTCATTTTTGACAGTTTATTCATTTTAGCGTTTCAAAGATTTAGGGCCAGTGAAAATGTGATAAACGGTATTATATTAGCTCCAGTCTAACCGTTATCAGTGTTTGTGTGTTTTGTTTGGATACCTATAGATGAGTTGTCAGGACAATGATCTGACAGAGTGGATATGAGTTATTAGAGTGACAAAGTGAATTGTGCATGAAAACAGACAATGCACTAAGAGGTGTTCTAACGATATTATTAGGGTTGAAGGGGGATTATATACAAAATAAAAGATTCTTTGCAGCTTATTACATGTCGGACAAACATTTATTTTATATACAACACAAATTACCGCCGTTTTTATTTGACAGTTTTCGAAGTGGATTTAGTGGATATACCTATTGACTCAACTTATTGACTCAACTTATGGACTCAACTTATTGACTCAACTTATTTCAACAGGGGGACACCATCGTCAGAACAACTCCCATTCATCCATCCGATGAGGAGCCATACCTAACTGGCATCCTTGAAGTGCAGCCAGTGCTGTATGGTGGCGCTACACCCCATTTGAGCGACAGTACCCGGGCCGGGTCCGAGTGTCACAATGTGACTCACATGTAATGAGTTGTGGTCGATGCGCGTTATCAGAGGTCACGTGAGCGCGCACTAATTTGATACCGACAAATTAACTTTCATTAGGTCTGATTGATCTGTCGACCGATGGCAGGGGTAATCTGCCACCAAAAGTGTGTCCGATTTCCCAACCGTGGGAAATTTACACACCATGTTCTCACCAAAATGCCTCCACCCGTTCAAAAGAGTAAGTACAGTGCAGCTCTTCTTGGGATCGATATGATATCTCCCCATCTCTCCGATATATTATCTATTACAAACGAACCGATATCTGAGCTATGAATCTTTCTAATAAAGAATAATAATAGCATGACTGGTGCGATCCTTTCTATCTCTCAATTGTAACAACAATTCGACATGATCTGTTACTTCTAATGAATACACTCTAATAATAAAATACACTAATCATCTGATTACTGATTTTTGATCCCGCATCCCCCGATTTTTAACAGAATCACGATGGGCTCGATTTAAGGGTCTTTTCGGCAGTAAAAACAACTATGCACCCGTTCGAAATGGCACACAAGGTGATGAATTATCGTGAATAGATATTAAATGTTAGCTCTTCATTTACAGTCCAATATACATGTGGCATAGATTGCAATGTTAACTCTTCATTTAGTCCAAAAATGCCCATGGAATTATTAAATACTCTTGCAATTATCAGAACTAGTTCACATTAACATTGCTAATGTGAAACGTATTGTTAATAACAATTCGTTTCACATCTTTTCCATGTTCTTACTGCTGATACCCACCCTACATGGCAGGAACCTACCGAAACATCCAATGAGAACTCGTTATTTAAGTCACGTGATTGGTTATCAGCCAATCAGGGACCAGTATCTCCTGATTCGGTTGGTTCCTGACATGTAGGGTGTGACTCTTCTTGCTGAGTCATGCTGATACACATCCCTTTCCTAAAATCTAAAGCTGATACACATCCCTTTCCTAAAATCTACAGCTGATACTCTTTGCTGACTCACAGACACAACCGCTGACAAACAAGCTGACAAACAAGCTGACAAACTGAGCTAGAACAAGCTGACACACAAACGCTGACAAATCGAGCTAGAACAAGCAATCTTTATCCCCCATTTTGACAATGTTTTCTCAGATAACTTTGCGGGTCCTAACGCACACATTATGAGCCCTAACATGGCCCGTCCACCAACCTACCCTACCAACACTTTCCATGGAGGTAACTATATTAGTGGGGTTTTGGATTCTCCTTCAATGTTAGAATCTAACCCTTCTTTACATTTGTGTTAGGCGTGGTGAACTGGTGAAACAGGGTCGAGTATGACACTAGTTGTTTGTTTCACTATCTCTAATTAACTGATCCCCCTCCCAGGAGCTGCCCCATATTCTCCTCCCAGTAACCCCAACTCATGGGGTGGAGCCGCTGGTTTCATGACACAACCCAAGGTAGAGAGTGAGATTCAGCTAATAAAGTTTGAAAATTAATAGAGAAATTATTCCCTATTTTCTGATGCACCCCCATTCTTTAGAGTCCAGACTTTGGAACAGCGCCCCGCGGTAATGATGGTTACAACTACAACAAATTCAACACATTCGATAGCCGTGCATCCTACAACGACCCCCCTAAATCTCCCTATGACGCGGGGCGATTTGACAGGCCGAGTTACGAGGCACCCAAATATGAACCTCCCAAGTCGCCGTATGATACAGGACGGTTCGAGAACCCCAAGTCCCCTGGAAGTAACTATGGGGGCCGGTATGGTGGGGCTGATCCATATGATAACAATACTGTCGATTCTAGATATAACCGTAAGTTTACTAAATTGTGTGACGTCACGTGTTTATCTTGTCCTATACTATTAGTATTTACCGTTACCGTTACCCATGTCTAACAGATCTACTTCCCTGATACCCCTCACTAACATGTCGACTCCTCTCACTGTAACATGTCTACTCCCCTCACTAACAGATCTACTCCCCTCACTAACCTATGTAAACCCCTGTTACCCCTCACTAACCTATATCTACTCAGTACTCCCATCACTAACCTATGGAATCCCCTCACTAATCTCTAATCTCTATTACAGGAGACCCCTACGGAGCACCATCCTTCAACGGAGGTGGAGGAGGCGGATTCAAATCATCTAAATTATAATAGGAATAACAGTTATTATCGCTCTATAATAGACATTTTTATACACCCCATGACTGTGAAATGTAGTTGAGGAGTGATATTTGGACAAAAACAAGTTACACGTTATTCGGTGATCTGTCAATTTGAAGGAAGTGACACTTGTTGATACATGTTGTTATATGAACTGATAGATGATGGTATTGAGATGGTATTATTATCATTGATTATCGAGAGAGATGAGACAGACCCACTTTGTATTATTATATTCATTTTTCGTGTTGTATTTGTTATTGAATTTCTATGATAGCAGGAAGGATTTACAGTGAAAGAGAGAAAATGAACGAGTGGGAAAGAGAGAGATTGAGAGAGAAGGTTTGAGATAGAAAGAGAGAGAGAACGGGGATTAATTAATGAGTGCCAGTATAGCTCATTTTTGACAGTTTATTCATTTTAGCGTTTCAAAGATTTAGGGCCAGTGAAAATGTGATAGACGGTATTATATTAGCTTCGGTCTTCAATGTACCGCGTTATCAGTTGTTGAGTAAGGGGTACTCATTACTCAACAAGTTATCAGTGTTTGTGTGTTTTTGTTTGGATATAGATGAGCTGTCACTGACAGTGTCAGGACAATGATCTGACAGAGTGGTGGAGTTGTGTGACAGTTAAACTGACAAAGTGAATTGTGTATCAGCATGAAAACAGTCAATGCAGTAAGAGGTTAGAACATTCTAACGATATTATTAGGGTTGAAGGGGGATTATTATATAAAAATAAAAGATTCTTTGCAGCTTATTATACGTGTCGGACAAACATTTATTTTATATACAACACAAATTACCGCCGTTTTTATTTGACAGTTTTCGAAGTGGATATAGTGGATATAACGATTGACTCAACATATTGCCTCAACTTATTGACTCAACTTATGGACTCAACTTATTTCAACAGGGGGACACCATCGTCAGAACAACTGCCATTCATCCATCCGATGAGGAGCCATACCTAACTGGCATCCTTGAAGTGCAGCCAGTGCTGTATGGTGGCGCTACACCCCATTTGAGCGACAGTACGCTTAGATGGGGTCGGCGGCGCCAGTCCAGGTCGGACCGGGGGTCCGAGTGTCACATGTAATGAGTTGTGGTCGATGCGCGTTATCAGAGGTCACGTGAGCGCGCACTAATTTGATACCGACAAATTAACTTTCATTAGGTCTGATTGATCTGTCGACCGATGGCAGGGGTAATCTGCCACCAAAAGTGTGTCCGATTTCCCAACCGTGGGAAATTTACACACCATGTTCTCTGTTACACGTACCATATCATATGCATATGGGACAACATATTAACTGTGGCAACGTGTGTCTGTAGATTTAATAACAAACATAATGTCTGTCTCAAAAAACAGATTATGTCAACTTGTGTGTCAACTTGTGAACAATACGGAAGTGGTATCTGTCTTTTTGTGTATTTTGTTTGATTTCCCTATTTTTAGGCTTAGCTGATAAAATTTATCACTAAGTTATAAATGGGGGTAACATCATTACCAATAATAATGACCATCAGCCACTCTCTGGACTCTGACATTGTGGTATGGTCTATCCAGTATCCGCTATCAAGTTTAAACAATCCCACACACTCTCGTTTATCTTCCTATTTACCCTTCCTAGATCTGTCTTTTGTCTGACCGCTCATTACTCAATGTAGATCTGTGAGGTCAATTCTCTGAGAAAAGGCCAATGCTCTGACAGATGTAGATGTTTACACAATCAATAATTGACTGTTTATACAGGGAAACCAATTCCTGGTTTCAGCTGGTGTTTGGTTAACCCTTTATTACACACAGCTATCCACAATCTCTCTCTCCGCCTCACTCCCACTCACAAACAAACAGCACTCATCTCGTCTCAACATGTCGGGGTAATCTTGTCAAGGCGCAGGTCTCTTGTCCACGCATGTCTTCCCCTTCTCTCTCTCCTAGCTCTCTCAAAGGATTTTGTGCTCTGATCTATCTCTCTCCCTCCCGCTCTCTCTCTCTCTCTCTATTCAAGTTGTGCCCAGCCTGGATATTGACTCAGTTTGTCACGGTTACCTAAACACAGTTAACTCTCCCCCACACGTCTCCATTCAGCCTAATCCCATCAGCTCTCTGCAGCAGCAGTGAGTAATAAAGGATCTGGAGGGACATGTCAAACCCTCCTTCTCCTGTCTTGTTTGTCTGCCGGTAGGTTGTGATACGAGAAGTTCGTGATATATTATTTATGTTATTGGTGGATTATGTTAGTGACATATATCTGGTATGTATAATGAATGGGGCTTGTTCTCGATCGAGGGAGTTGATTAATAAAACTTTATTCGTGCTGATAATAAACCTGTTTGCAACCACACCCATATGTTTTGTTACTTAGTGAAAGTGGGAGTGCCTTTTCTTAGAAACTAGTCAATTTGTGGTAGATAGTTACCCTGCCACCCAACAGGTGCAGAAGGAGGAAAACCTAACAACCTTTGCTACCCCCAGCCCCCAAGCCCGGGTAGAACTGGGACAAGTAGGAAGCTTCTCCATAGCCTCATAAATATTTCCAGGACAGGTTAATGTAATATAACGATTATATTAGT
>AVPN01001568.1:6279-19132 GCA_000695325.1 Pleurobrachia bachei | reverse complement strand
CAAGTTACCTTAACCTTTATCAACCATTAGATGGGTTTTGGACGTTTTTGCCCAATTAAATCAATTAGCATAGTGAATGAAAAAAATCATACTGGCCTAACCTGACTATTTTTTTGTGCTCTTTCTGATGGTGCTTGAATTTAAAGATTTTTTGGAAAAAGTTTGCTCTCAACTTTCGTTTTTCAGGTAAGGTATAGCTAAGTGTACCAGCTTTACTCAATTTACAATTGATAGATCTGGTCATAATTAATTTCGATTTCTCGAACATTTAATGAATTCAGGTGACTCAGTTTATCGATTGGAACAGTTTGTGAACTTTTTTTTTCGAAAAACGGTTTTTTAACTTAAGTTTTTACTTAACTTAAGTTTGCTTCAGAAATGTCATACTGAACAATGACAATAGTGCTCTCTTTACCATAACCCTTATTTATCCTACCAGCAGGGTTAGGGTCATCACAGATATCCTACCAGTGACCCTGATATCCCACCAGTGGTTATAGCAGTGGTTATAGCAGTGTCGCTGATATCCTACCAATGTCACCGATATCCTACCAACTGATATCATAACCCGCGCGCGAAAGGAGGGACGCGCGCGCACGCAGAGGAGTGACAATAAGTACTTTCGCCACAGAAATCTTTAAAACCGACTAGTTGACAGGGAACTTGACAGGGCGCCGCGGAAACTCGTTAGGATCCAATGATTTCCTACCGACAGCACAGATATACTACCGTAGCACCATACACAACTCGGTAGGAGATCCGTGAAATAGGAAGGAATAATGTAGGTTCTATCGTTTGTGTTATAACCGGAAAAAAACTGAAACAAACTCTTTGTTGTGTGAAATAAAAGTAATAAAAGAAATACAGGAGTCTTTAGTACAAAACCCCATAAAAACCATGACGTAACACAACCATGTGCTCCGTTTTTTGATAATTTGCTACAGCTAATCAGCTACAAAAAGGTCCCCTCTGTAATAGTCAAATCAGATATCAGTATTGGATGGACTGCAACTTGTACAGTTGTCTAAAACATTACTTGCCACAACCCCAAAACAGCAGACAGAGACAAGGTACGCCACTAATCACCAGCCACTAGTATTCACCACGATCAAACTCATAACACAAACGATAGCGGACACAACACCTCTAAAAGGTCCCAGAGTGCATAAACACTTTATTAAGTCCTTCTCTTCTTCCGGCCAGAGAGAAGCTGTTTCACCGATTTGTTAGATCGTCTAACAGACTGTTTGTTAGACCGTTTGGCAGGGACATTTTCTTTCTCTTCATCAGACTCAGACAGTATCAATGAATCCTCAGATTCCTCCTCATTGTTGTCTTCAGAATCAATATCCTCCACAATATCTTCCGGATTTGGCCTCTCACTATCGATCCCTAGGCATACGAAGTTTAGATACAAGAGTGAATGTCAAAAACATCATCTTTAATTCACTCTATACTATAGCTGTCAATTATCATGTACATATATAACAACTCACCCTTTTCATGATTACAGAGACATCGCATGAGTACCTGGACGTACTCAACGTCAACCTTCGTCCGCCGGTCCAAGTAATAGTGCTCGAGACCTGTTTCTGCCGCGTGGCCTGCACTTGCTGCGATGGTATTCACAATCTGCAATTAAAGAAACAAAAATTATTTTTTAGCTTGGGTCAGGTTGAATCAAAACAGACAAACGATTAGCGGAATTGTCCCAAAACTGTCTCGGACATGCAACTATTAAATATTTTACCTGTTCTTCCTTGTCACGAGCTCGAATCAGGTCAATACTCAGGGTCCAGAAATACTGTCGCAACGCAGTGGGAGAAATTTTCCTCCCAGCCGTGAAGAGATCTGTTAGTCCAGCTTCCTTCAACCCTTTGATAAGCTGAATTGGAAATTTGATTAAATTGGAATAAATGCCGCTTTCTGTTTTTGAGAGCAAGTATTAGTAGGCCGAAAGAGATACCTAACTCCTAACGGAGTTTAATCTATTAAATCCTAATCCAAATTATAACTAACAAATGAGTCACATCAAACGGGCCTTACCAATCGGCACGCATTGTTGGTTGTCCTTGGTTTGCCGTCAAATCTACAGAGCAGCTGTTGGCACCCTTTTGGTTGATTTTGAATCACCTTTGCCATCACCTAAAATGGGGTCTCGAGAAGGGGCTGAATGGGGCAATCCTTGCGCTTACGAGCGCAGTGGTAATCCAAACTCAACAGCATTTAGTAACATACCTGTAAGTAGGCTGAAACCAACTTCATCATATTTTCTGTAAGAAATATGTTTGGGGCACCTTTGGACCTGATCGTTTTTAAACACCCGAATTGTTTCATCACGGTCTGTAAGGAAAGCACAATGATTATATATATTATCAATAAACCTGGGTTTATATGTCGCGGGTCACCCGCTAGGGTGATTCGCTAGACCATATACTGCCCGACCTGCGAAGCAGGGAGGGTTGTATATGGTATAAAACCCGACCAAAGGGAGGGGTTTATACTTTATATAAGCAAGGATTTATTGATTACAAGTTTTAGCGGCAAAAACATCCATGATTTTTATAGCGGGCGGGGTATATATCACCCGCTAACATTTATATATATACATAACAGGCGGGAGGTAGTTTGGCCCCCATTGGTAATAATTGAGCCCAAAATTTACGTTATTCATAAAAAGTTTAAACTTACATTTTCCGGATCATCATGTAACTTAACACGTACTCGGAACAGGGTTCCTCTTTCAGTTTCTACGGGTACCTGAAAGATCAATGGCAGGGTTTAGAAATTTGGATATGGTAGACTAAAGATTGTCTTGTCCGTAGTGTCCGCTATGTGATGCACATAGCAACCGTACGTGAATACGTGTTCTTGAGTCTAGAGGCAGTGAAATTTCTAGTTCTTACCCTGTCGATTACATCCTTCAGGCTCACAGTAAGCGGCTCACTTGCCCTAGTCGGCCGGCAGAGCAGCATGCCGAAATATATTAGGCACACTGCTCTGCTGTGTAGTTCAGGGGTCCATCTTCTTCTCTCGATTTCATTAGTAATTTCGGGAAACCTCTTACATTCTAACATTGCTATCCAATCCTTTAAGGCAAACATATGCCGCGACTTAGTCTCCTTATCGAGTTCCAGTTTGGATTTCCTGGAAACAAAAGAGTTAGGTCAAATTACTGAAACGACCCTTAGTAATATTGCAGGTGCAAAATTCATTATCGACCTTCGCCTACCTCTCTGATTCTTGTCTCTTTTTGTATAAGTTCAGATCGGTTGATAAAATATCAACATGGTCCCCGTTCAGAAACTGTTTGTATTGGAGGAACTTTATAAACTGAAACACAAAAAATGTTAGTTGCTTAGAATGTTCCACTGGTAGGGTATCAGTGGGTTATGCCCTAGTTATACCACCGATATCCTACCGGCAGAGGTTTAGGACCAGGCAGTACAGGTGGGATATCAGTGGGTTATGATGAAAATTGACTGGTAGGATATTAGTGGGTTATGCCCTAGTTATACCACCGATATCCTACCGGCAGAGGTTTAGGACCAGGCAGTACAGGTGGGATATCATTGGGTTATGATGAAACTTGACTGGTAGGATATCAGTGGGTTATGCCCTAGTTATACCACCGATATCCTACCGGCAGAGGTTTAGGACCAGGCAGTACAGGTGGGATATCAGTGGGTTATGATGAAAATTGACTGGTAGGATATCAGTGGGTTATGCCCTAGTTATACCACCGATATCCTACCGGCAGAGGTTTAGGACCAGGCAGTACAGGTGGGATATCAGTGGGTTATGATGAAAATTGACTGGTAGGATATCAGTGGGTTATGCCCTAGTTATACCACCGATATCCTACCGGCAGAGGTTTAGGACCAGGCAGTACAGGTGGGATATCAGTGGGTTATGATGAAAATTGACTGGTAGGATATCAGTGGGTTATGCCCTAGTTATACCACCGATATCCTACCGGCAGAGGTTTAGGACCAGGCAGTACAGGTGGGATATCAGTGGGTTATGATGAAAATTGACTGGTAGGATATCAGTGGGTTATGCCCTAGTTATACCACCGATATCCTACCGGCAGAGGTTTAGGACCAGGCAGTACAGGTGGGATATCAGTGGGTTATGATGAAAATTGACTGGTAGGATATCAGTGGGTTATGCCCTAGTTATACCACCGATATCCTACCGGCAGAGGTTTAGGACCAGGCAGTACAGGTGGGATATCAGTGGGTTATGATGAAAATTGACTGGTAGGATATCAGTGGGTTATGCCCTAGTTATACCACCGATATCCTACCGGCAGAGGTTTAGGACCAGGCAGTACAGGTGGGATATCAGTGGGTTATGATGAAAATTGACTGGTAGGATATCAGTGGGTTATGCCCTAGTTATACCACCGATATCCTACCGGCAGAGGTTTAGGACCAGGCAGTACAGGTGGGATATCAGTGGGTTATGATGAAAATTGACTGGTAGGATATCAGTGGGTTATGCCCTAGTTATACCACCGATATCCTACCGGCAGAGGTTTAGGACCAGGCAGTACAGGTGGGATATCAGTGGGTTATGATGAAAATTGACTGGTAGGATATCAGTGGGTTATGCCCTAGTTATACCACCGATATCCTACCGGCAGAGGTTTAGGACCAGGCAGTACAGGTGGGATATCAGTGGGTTATGATGAAACTTGACTGGTAGGATATCAGTGGGTTATACCACAAATATCTCATCGGATAGAACATACACACGCCGCACGGTTTTTACTTACGTTCAGCAGGTGAGAACAAGTTTGCGACTGGAGAGAAGGTCCTGCGATTCTTGAGCCATTTAGATTATTGTTTGGTAATAACTGTATTACCACCTTGATTCCATCCGTTGTGAGGAATCTCTCCAAAAATTGCTCACCATTATCTGGATCCACGTTAACTACTCTACACTGGAAATACAATTTGATTAATCGATTTTTGAGACTTAAATGAACAGAACCTTTAAAACCAGATTGATATATTAGTTACTCACCCATTCTTTTAATAACTGATATAAGCGATTGAACTCAGTCTTCTTCTGTTGATCTGATACAGTTGCAAGTTTCCGGTGTTCCACCCACCCATCAAGCGCAGTTTTCATAGTCCATCGATAGTGGTCGATGATCACGTGGTTTTGACCGAGACGCGACGAGTCTAAAACCATCTGAAACATAAAAGGCTGATACTATGATAGCATAAATAGTGCTATATATTATCCTTTAAGACCAGATATTTTCACGAGCAGCTTGCTAATACACCATGCATTTTGAGAAAAACTTACTGCACTGGCTGGTCTTCGCGGAACCAAAATTCCGGACTGGTCGAAATTGCCCACTTGCAGCTGTTCCCAGTTAGCACTAAAAACAAAATTTTGATTAAAGCTACGAAGTGAAAGCTTTACATAGTAACACAATAGTCTTTCTATAGCAACTTTACCTCGTTACAATATCCTCGTTCAACAACTCCATGTATGAAGAAGAACCATGTTCCTGAAGATAGAATATTGTTACACCAAACAGCTACGTTATCGGTTAGAGGTAGCTAGTCGTGAGAAACTGAAATAGACTTTAGACAGATGAGACCGTGTGATTTACACTGAATTCCGCGGTAGAAAGGGGTTCCAACAAAGCCAAGGATGATTGCTGCTCCTCATTATTTCGAACTGCTTCTACTACTCTACTACTGAGGGTTTCCAGTTCTTCCCTGTCTCTGGCTTCATTCTCTTCCTGAAGATAGAAAATTGTTACACCAAACAGCTACGTTATCGAATAGAGGTAGCTAGTCGTGAGAAACAAGTGACTTGTAAACTTGATATGCGGCTCCTCATAACCCACTGATATCCTACCAGTCAATTTTCATCATAACCCACTGATATCCCACCTGTACTGCCTGGTCCTAAACCTCTGCCGGTAGGATATCGGTGGTATAACTAGGGCATAACCCACTGATATCCTACCAGTCAATTTTCATCATAACCCACTGATATCCCACCTGTACTGCCTGGTCCTAAACCTCTGCCGGTAGGATATCGGTGGTATAACTAGGGCATAACCCACTGATATCCTACCAGTCAATTTTCATCATAACCCACTGATATCCCACCTGTACTGCCTGGTCCTAAACCTCTGCCGGTAGGATATCGGTGGTATAACTAGGGCATAACCCACTGATATCCTACCAGTCAATTTTCATCATAACCCACTGATATCCCACCTGTACTGCCTGGTCCTAAACCTCTGCCGGTAGGATATCGGTGGTATAACTAGGGCATAACCCACTGATATCCTACCAGTCAATTTTCATCATAACCCACTGATATCCCACCTGTACTGCCTGGTCCTAAACCTCTGCCGGTAGGATATCGGTGGTATAACTAGGGCATAACCCACTGATATCCTACCAGTCAATTTTCATCATAACCCACTGATATCCCACCTGTACTGCCTGGTCCTAAACCTCTGCCGGTAGGATATCGGTGGTATAACTAGGGCATAACCCACTGATATCCTACCAGTCAATTTTCATCATAACCCACTGATATCCCACCTGTACTGCCTGGTCCTAAACCTCTGCCGGTAGGATATCGGTGGTATAACTAGGGCATAACCCACTGATATCCTACCAGTCAATTTTCATCATAACCCACTGATATCCCACCTGTACTGCCTGGTCCTAAACCTCTGCCGGTAGGATATCGGTGGTATAACTAGGGCATAACCCACTGATATCCTACCAGTCAATTTTCATCATAACCCACTGATATCCCACCTGTACTGCCTGGTCCTAAACCTCTGCCGGTAGGATATCGGTGGTATAACTAGGGCATAACCCACTGATATCCTACCAGTCAATTTTCATCATAACCCACTGATATCCCACCTGTACTGCCTGGTCCTAAACCTCTGCCGGTAGGATATCGGTGGTATAACTAGGGCATAACCCACTGATATCCTACCAGTCAATTTTCATCATAACCCACTGATATCCCACCTGTACTGCCTGGTCCTAAACCTCTGCCGGTAGGATATCGGTGGTATAACTAGGGCATAACCCACTGATATCCTACCTGTACTGCCTGGAAGTTTATGCATACTACATATCTTTAACTACACATGCTGACGTGAGTCACGTGACCCTACCTTTACTCTGTTGTTGACGAGTGCTTCGTACTCTTTGTTGTAATCTTTTTCCGTCTCGAAGAATGACGTAAACGTCATGCAAGAATACTTCTCAATAACCTTTAGTGCCTGGCGGCGAAAGGTAAAAGGATCATACTCAATTTATGAGAATTTAGTAACAAAAACGGACGTAAGGAAAATGTTTGCAGGCCCGAATTGATGTCACTCACCTGGGGATGCGATTTTCGAATGTGTATTGAACAATAGTTTTCGGAGTAACTTCTGGTACAGATGTAACATATCACGGGTGTTTTTTTACTTCTTAGCTTTGATCGTTCAACAGCTGGGTCCAAGCCTGAAAATCGAGAGTTGTGTTAGGATCGAGCAGTAGCAAAGAAAATGTACAGCAGTCAGTTTCCAGCAGAGAGTTAGAACCAGGCGGGTAGTTATACCACAGATTATATCCACACAGTACATTCTGTCATTTACCTTTTAAAGTTATAACTTTACACCGGGTCTTGCCGGTCTTAGAGTCGTACACATGTCTAAAAAGACTTTGCACTGACATTTCCTCACTGCAATGGGAACACTTTCTTTTCTCACCCTAAGAAAAGAGCATGAATTATAACATCATTTTGATTTTTATCAAAAAAATCTTACACCCGACACGGGTACAAAGAATTCTAGCAAATTCAGTTTTGAAGCGAAGTGAAGTTGGTGATTGGTGAAAGGAATACATACTCGCTTCAAGTTTTTCTCGATTTTTCTTTCTGAAAATAATTGAAACTAAGTTAGATAGATTGAGATAGAGAGGGATGGAGGAGCGAGATATATGAAGAGAGAGAGAGAGATAGAGAGAGAGAGAGACATTTCAAAAGAAGAGAATTCACCAAGAATTACTTACTAGTATTTGGAGATTGGGGCAACTGCTCAGCTACAGGTTCCGCAAGTTCCGGGGCCGCAAGTTCCGGGGCTACGTGTTCCACAAGTTCCGGGGCCGCAAGTTCCGGGGCTACGTGTTCCACAAGTTCCGGGGCCGCAAGTTCCGGGGCTACGTGTTCCACAAGTTCCGGGGCCGCAAGTTCCGGGGCTACGTGTTCCACAAGTTCCGGGGCCGCAAGTTCCGGGGCTACGTGTTCCACAAGTTCCGGGGCCGCAAGTTCCGGGGCTACGTGTTCCGCAAGTTCCGGGGCCGCAAGTTCCGGGGCTACGTGTTCCACAAGTTCCGGGGCCGCAAGTTCCGGGGCTACGTGTTCCGCAAGTTCCGGGGCCGCAAGTTCCGGGGCTACGTGTTCCACAAGTTCCGGGGCCGCAAGTTCCGGGGCTACGTGTTCCACAAGTTCCGGTGCCGCAAGTTCCGGGGCTACGTGTTCCGCAAGTTCCGGGGCCGCAAGTTCCGGGGCTACGTGTTCCACAAGTTCCGGGGCCGCAAGTTCCGGGGCTACGTGTTCCACAAGTTCCGGTGCCGCAAGTTCCGGGGCTACGTGTTCCGCAAGTTCCGGGGCCGCAAGTTCCGGGGCTACGTGTTCCACAAGTTCCGGGGCCGCAAGTTCCGGGGCTACGTGTTCCACAAGTTCCGGTGCCGCAAGTTCCGGGGCTACGTGTTCCGCAAGTTCCGGGGCCGCAAGTTCCGGGGCTACGTGTTCCACAAGTTCCGGGGCCGCAAGTTCCGGGGCTACGTGTTCCACAAGTTCCGGTGCCGCAAGTTCCGGGGCTACGTGTTCCGCAAGTTCCGGGGCCGCAAGTTCCGGGGCTACGTGTTCCACAAGTTCCGGGGCCGCAAGTTCCGGGGCTACGTGTTCCACAAGTTCCGGTGCCGCAAGTTCCGGGGCTACGTGTTCCGCAAGTTCCGGGGCCGCAAGTTCCGGGGCTACGTGTTCCACAAGTTCCGGGGCCGCAAGTTCCGGGGCTACGTGTTCCACAAGTTCCGGTGCCGCAAGTTCCGGGGCTACGTGTTCCGCAAGTTCCGGGGCCGCAAGTTCCGGGGCTACGTGTTCCACAAGTTCCGGGGCCGCAAGTTCCGGGGCTACGTGTTCCACAAGTTCCGGTGCCGCAAGTTCCGGGGCTACGTGTTCCGCAAGTTCCGGGGCCGCAAGTTCCGGGGCTACGTGTTCCACAAGTTCCGGGGCCGCAAGTTCCGGGGCTACGTGTTCCACAAGTTCCGGTGCCGCAAGTTCCGGGGCTACGTGTTCCGCAAGTTCCGGGGCCGCAAGTTCCGGGGCTACGTGTTCCACAAGTTCCGGGGCCGCAAGTTCCGGGGCTACGTGTTCCACAAGTTCCGGTGCCGCAAGTTCCGGGGCTACGTGTTCCGCAAGTTCCGGGGCCGCAAGTTCCGGGGCTACGTGTTCCACAAGTTCCGGGGCCGCAAGTTCCGGGGCTACGTGTTCCACAAGTTCCGGTGCCGCAAGTTCCGGGGCTACGTGTTCCGCAAGTTCCGGGGCCGCAAGTTCCGGGGCTACGTGTTCCACAAGTTCCGGGGCCGCAAGTTCCGGGGCTACGTGTTCCACAAGTTCCGGTGCCGCAAGTTCCGGGGCTACGTGTTCCGCAAGTTCCGGGGCCGCAAGTTCCGGGGCTACGTGTTCCACAAGTTCCGGGGCCGCAAGTTCCGGGGCTACGTGTTCCACAAGTTCCGGTGCCGCAAGTTCCGGGGCTACGTGTTCCGCAAGTTCCGGGGCCGCAAGTTCCGGGGCTACGTGTTCCACAAGTTCCGGGGCCGCAAGTTCCGGGGCTACGTGTTCCACAAGTTCCGGTGCCGCAAGTTCCGGGGCTACGTGTTCCGCAAGTTCCGGGGCCGCAAGTTCCGGGGCTACGTGTTCCACAAGTTCCGGGGCCGCAAGTTCCGGGGCTACGTGTTCCACAAGTTCCGGTGCCGCAAGTTCCGGGGCTACGTGTTCCGCAAGTTCCGGGGCCGCAAGTTCCGGGGCTACGTGTTCCACAAGTTCCGGGGCCGCAAGTTCCGGGGCTACGTGTTCCACAAGTTCCGGTGCCGCAAGTTCCGGGGCTACGTGTTCCGCAAGTTCCGGGGCCGCAAGTTCCGGGGCTACGTGTTCCACAAGTTCCGGGGCCGCAAGTTCCGGGGCTACGTGTTCCACAAGTTCCGGTGCCGCAAGTTCCGGGGCTACGTGTTCCGCAAGTTCCGGGGCCGCAAGTTCCGGGGCTACGTGTTCCACAAGTTCCGGGGCCGCAAGTTCCGGGGCTACGTGTTCCACAAGTTCCGGTGCCGCAAGTTCCGGGGCTACGTGTTCCGCAAGTTCCGGGGCCGCAAGTTCCGGGGCTACGTGTTCCACAAGTTCCGGGGCCGCAAGTTCCGGGGCTACGTGTTCCACAAGTTCCGGTGCCGCAAGTTCCGGGGCTACGTGTTCCGCAAGTTCCGGGGCCGCAAGTTCCGGGGCTACGTGTTCCACAAGTTCCGGGGCCGCAAGTTCCGGGGCTACGTGTTCCACAAGTTCCGGTGCCGCAAGTTCCGGGGCTACGTGTTCCGCAAGTTCCGGGGCCGCAAGTTCCGGGGCTACGTGTTCCACAAGTTCCGGGGCCGCAAGTTCCGGGGCTACGTGTTCCACAAGTTCCGGTGCCGCAAGTTCCGGGGCTACGTGTTCCGCAAGTTCCGGGGGGGGGTGATAGAAATATCGTTTTCATTACCTCTTTTTTTGGTTGCTACAATTGTAGCATCATACCAATGACCTTGATATTTAGCAATAATCTTATCGTTAATAGAAAACTTCTGCTGTCTAGTTGACGACATTCTCTTGATGAGAACCTGATGAGACAGAATTAGCAATAATATGCAAATGTATACAACCAATAAACCCGGGCATGTATGTAGGGGGTCATCCGCAAGGATAATTCGCTACACCATATACTGCCCGACCTGAGAAGCAGGGAGGGTGGTATATGGGATAAAAAGGGTGGGGCACGGATTTATTGCTAACAAATATACGTGCTTTACAAAGTGGGCAGACGTTCACCAGCTAGGGAAAAAACAATAATAATGATAATAGAATATGCTTCATGCTAGTTTCATACATAAATATCGGCACAATATGCTTCATGCTAGCTTTAAACACACTATCAGCATTCTAGTTCAGCACACCAACCCTGAACGAGTTTGGGCATGTGACGGAAGGATGTAAAACTAAGAGGGTCACCAAGGTAGCGTGTTCCATTGGATGTATCGTACCGCATCTAGGATGAATTGAACATCGGGGTACCTTTCATTGCTAAAGGCTTCACTAAAGAAAGAAACAACACAACACGATGCATAACTAAATAAACACACAACACAAGATGCATCGGGAAAACGTCAAAGTCTGGGTGCCTTTCATTGCTAACAATTCGTAGTTTTAGCGCGCACGACGGTTAGGGCTATCCTTTAGGGAGTGGTTAGGTTTGGTTTGGGGATATCGGTTAGGGCTATCGATTCTCTAACAGATATCGTTTAGTTTACTCAAATTGGCAATGTGGTTGCGTAGCTATAGCCGTTGGAAAAAAGTTGGTCTAAGTGTGAACTTTTGGTAGCGCACACCTGTAAACAGGTTGCAAGGCACCCAGATTATAATCACGCCCGATGCATCGCCAAACTTACTGCAAAACACTCCGCGAAATATGAATTGAAAAAATTGAAAATTTGAAAAAATTGAACAAAAAACGTTTTAAAAAAGAAAAATTAAACTAAAAAAATATGCGCGGCGCTCAAAAAGACATGCGTGACGCGTTTTATTTTAGTAATCTACGCGCGTTAATGCTACAACAACGATTAGAACCAACCGAAATCCTACCAGCCTTTTCAAAGATATCCTACCAGTGGTTGTAACCGTTTAGTAGGATATCGGTGACAATGGAAGGAACCTGTCACAGTGGTAGGAACCTGCACTAGTAGTAGGCATAAGTGAAAATTAACGATATCCTACCAACTTCACTGATATCCTTGGTAGGAAACCTGTTGGTTCTAATTAGGGTTAGGGTTAGGGTTAGGGTTAGGGTTAGGGTTAGGGGTTGCAAAAAGGCATCCGGGTGGATGCCTTCGGCATCCACCCGGGCAGGAAAAAAATATGGAAACAAATTTGCGATCGGTACGATCGCCCCAGTTTTGCTAGTCTATTAAATTTATAGATCATTATATTCAGTTCTAGTTTGGGCGCCGTTGCGATATGGTTACCTTTCATTTAAAACACTCTCGCAAACGCTTTTTCAACCTAACAACTTAACAACTAAACGTAATGATATCGTAACAAGTATATATTGTATTGTTAGCAGTTTATCTCGATTATAAGTATCTAGATTTTTACCATTTTTTGCTTCTAATCATAAATTGGGACCATTAAAACTTTTTTAAACGTCACTGTGCTTCATGTAAAATATTCGAATGAGTTTTTATATCATTGTAAAATATATGTTTAGTCCTAGGCATTTGCGTTAGAAAGTGCCCGTTTTAGGAATTTTTAGGTAACCATGCGAGACCTTCACTAAAAGTTTGCTATAGGTCCCTAGAATCACCAAAAAATAAGTCTACGACCTAGACTTCCCCAGAACATATCTTAATTTGGCGTTAATTGGGTCTAATTGGCCAATAATGATTTAAAAATTCAATATCGTCGTAGAAGGTCGTAATTGGTCGCAATCGTTCAGAAATATTATTCTAATCATCTTTAAATCAAGATAGTGACCCAATTATGTAAAATTGGTGCCTAATTGGGTGGT
>AVPN01001567.1:0-13010 GCA_000695325.1 Pleurobrachia bachei | reverse complement strand
ACGGTGTGGCCACAATCGTTGACATGTTTTTTGCCCCGCCCCCCCGAAAAAAACACTATTCTTTGTTCTTAATAGGGCCGGCATTTTTGGGTTTTTGTGCAGGGGCAAAAATTTTTTTTCTTTTTTTCGTTTTTTGCTGTTTTCTTCGGGTCGGAGGTGCCTGCCGGCACCTAAATAGGGCCGGCATTTTTGGGTTTTTGTGCAGGGGCAAAAATTTTTTTTCTTTTTTTCGTTTTTTGCTGTTTTCTTCGGGTCGGAGGTGCCTGCCGGCACCTAAATAGGGCCGGCATTTTTGGGTTTTTGTGCAGGGGCAAAAATTTTTTTTCTTTTTTTCGTTTTTTGCTGTTTTCTTCGGGTCGGAGGTGCCTGCCGGCACCTAAATGAACATTATGTAAAAGAATATTATATATTCGTTATTCAATTTTGAAATAATTGGGAAGGTCTCCATGGGTCCCTTTCTAGTCCCTTCCCGTATCTTTCTATCATTCTACATGTTCACTTTCTCTAGTACTCCCTGGCATCTCTCATCTTGATTGCGTTTTCACAAGCTACTAGACCGCTCTAGGTTCAGGTTATGCATATTATTGCCCACCTCACACATATTATGTTAGTAATATCACACGCAGCATAATGTGCGTCTGTCCGTTACCTTTATTAAAAATTATGGGATACTATTCAATTGCAAGTTTATAATCTGTCTTCGAGAGGGGCTAGCGAAAGATTTGTTAAAGAAAAGGAAGAGGCCCTATTGCTCGAAAGTCGAAGTATTCATACTTTTTAAAAGTTCAGACACTGTGTCAGGCGACCTATTGCTTGAAATAACAAACCAGTGCTAGCTAGTTCCAATGAGTTCCCCCACTATTTCTGCGAAACAAGCTAGGTCCAAGCCCCCTCTTTCTAAAACAAGCTAGTCCCAGAAGACGGAGTATAGACGCAGCCTCCCAGATATCACTTTACACGCACAAATGCATGTTGTATAGAGGCTAAAGCGTGTTGTTGGTGTCATGTATGTTTGTTTGTGTGTGACGAATAGTGTGTAGGTTGAGAAAGGCTACGAGAGAATCGTGGAGTGAGAGAATGAGGGAGTAAGAGAGAGATAGAATGAGGGAGAGAATCAGGGAGTGAGAGAATGGGGGAGAGATAGAATCAGGGAGAGATTGAGAGTCGAGAGAGATAGAATGAGCGAGAGAATCAGTGAGTGTGATTTCCGGGGGTGGGTGCTAAAGCGGTAATTTGTGGCGGGTAGCGCTACACGGCGGTTTCAATTGAGGTGCGTACTAGGTTTGAAGTTCTAGAAAGAATTCACCATTAATTGTACCCCAAACACAGATGGTGATGTGAAAGGTACAAATGAAAGTATAGGGAGATGTGTGAGGGGTGACCGGAAATAATTCTCAAACAAACATAGCACCCAATTTCACCCGCTGGGTGTGGAGAAGAGTGTACGTGGGTGGGAGAGAGACAGAGACAAAGAGAGACAAAGAGAGACCTGAGACAGAGAGAAAGGAAGACAGAGATAGTGGTATAGTGGGTGTGTAAAAAGAGTGGTGGGTGGAGTTGATGAGAGCGGAAATAGCCTTGACTGTAATCAGGTTGGGGAGGAGTGTTGGACGGACGAAGAAAGAGACAAGAGAGAGAGAGAGAGAAGAGAGAGAGAGAGAGAGAGAGAGAGAGAGAGAGAGAGAGAGACAGAGAGACAGAGAGGTTTAGCTAAGCTAGTAGGGATGAAGTAGTGTTCGACGGAGAGAGCTAATTTATTCAAAAGGGATAGAGAGAGAGCCACTAAGTCCAAGAATAATGAGATGATACGTTGAGTTGGTAATGAGGGGGTGTACCTGAATGTGTGTGTAGAAAATGTACTCCCCCTGACAGAACACGTTTTGTGAATTTGTGGACACAGTGCTAGAGAGAATGAGACTCTCTCTTTCTTGTTTCTATCTCTATCTTTACCTCTCTCTTTCTCTCTCTCTCTCTCTCTCTCAATCCCTCTCTCTCTTAATAGCTCTTTTGAGGTGTTCCGATCAGTGGTTTAATCAGTGTGATCTCCCCTATGCTTGCATGCATGCTAATATCACATCTCTTTATGCCAACTACTAATACTTCTATCTCTCTCTCATTCATTCGCTCATTCATTTGCTCAATCTCTCTTTTTCTTCCCATATCTCCCTCTCAATATTGATTCTCTGTCCCTCACTCCCCACACTCTAGCTATATTCGCTATAATCCTTTTAGCATCAGATCCTCACACGAACAAACATATATCTTTCCTGTTTACTCTATCCTTTTTCTCTCTCTATATCTCTACCACCATCTCTCTGTATCATTCACTCTCATTTCCATTTCATTTCACAGTTACTTCCATGTTGTTACAATTGTATCGGGGGAACAAAAGGGAACACCCACACTCGGCCATTGTCTATCATCAGTCCAGGGCGAGATATAATAGAACGAGAGTGCAGAGAGAGAGAGAGAGAGAGAGAGAGAGAGAGTGAAGAGAGAGACAGGGGTGAGAGACAGGGGGACAAGTGGAGACAAAGTGACGGAGTGATATAATCCAAAAATGTAATATATAAGGTGGTGACTTTCAGTTAGTAAGAGTTCTATATCTCTCCCTCCCTCTCTAACTCCTTCCCCTCTCTCTCTCCCTTACTCCTTCCCCCCGTGAAATATGTGTTAATATGCTACATATAAGAGAGGGATGATGGGTGAGAGCGTCACTGCTCTGGGAGAGAGATGGATAAGTTAGGATTCGGCACCTTTATGTTACACCTAGATGTTTTAGGCTTGCTATAATAATAATCATAACTTTAACTTATGGAGATGAAATTACTTTTAGCGTTTAAATTTAGACGCTATAACGGGGGATAACTGTACATATCTCCTCCTCCACAAGGTAAACCCCAGGTATGTCCCCCCTCCAGGTTCATACATATACAACATATTACTGACAGACAATAATAATAATGACGACCAACGGGGAGGCCCGGAAGAGAAATCGGAAGGGCAGTCAGAGCAGCCTGTTTTCCCTGGAGAGTTTATCACAGTCCGTGCTATATGTAACGCGCTAGGTGTTGTGTCAGTATGAAAGTGTTGGTTCAGCAATTCCCGCGCGCCCAACCCATATCACTTGTCTAACCTCCTGCGCAGCACATGGGACATAATAAAACTCTGAAATTTGGTCAAATAACTGGAACTTTGATGGTACAGTGAGACGCCCTGTCAACACAGGAACTGTACCTATAACAGGTGTCCGCTAACCTAACCTGGAAATACCACCTATAAAAACCAAACGCTTAAACGTAAATAATGTGATTATGTGAACTCCAACATATATATGCTGTTCATTTCGTCATTTTGAGGCGTGGCTTTCTAAAAACTTTCCACACTATTTGAAAGTGCCTCTCTGTTGCCATCCCCATCCCCCTCTCCCCCTCTCTCTCCGCACCGAATTTACACCTCTCCCCTCCAAGCTCACTCCCGGCTGGGCCGGTGATAATTCCCTCTCTCCCCTGCTTGTGTGTGTGACTGGTGTTTGTTGTAATACACGACTTACTTTTGAAAGGAGCTCTGAGAGAGAGGGAGAGAGACGAACCTCGACAGATACCTGTCATCAAGCCGTTTATTCAAGTCTACCACCCTCTACTGAACTCTCTTATTCGTGTTTTACACCGCTTTAGTAAAGCCTTTTACTGCAGCCTTACCATCTCCTATATTCCACACACCCTCTTTTTCTTTGTAAATCCTTTCTCTTTGTTTCCATTTTGATACCCTTCCCTGATCGTACAATGGGGCAAAATGCCGTTTGATGTGGGAAATTCGAAAAATATACATCTGCTCAAAATTTGCCTGTAGTTTGAAATTTGATCAAATTGCAAAAAATTGAGGGTTCTGTGGCTAACTAAACTGAATCAATTTTTATTTTGGCGGTCAAATTATACATGTTATAGTGATACAGAAGAATAACCACTGCTCATTTCTCTTTGCGTTGTTCCAAGTGCCGCATGGAAGGCTGTAACTTCAATAAAATGCCTACATCGTGTTGAGATCCATTTTAGGTTTTTGCTTTTTGACCCAATCACACAAAATTCCACCTCGTCTAGCGTTTTGCCCCACTGTGGATTAATCCGGATATGATAATCAATATCTGATCTGATCTCGATATGTTTGTGCTCCGGATAAATATACCCGTTTCCTGCATAGCAGTAGTACCTAATATAACTTGTCCGACCTGTCAGCCTCTCTCTCTCTCACCGCTGGCAGGAGATTTGCATGTCCAAAACTTGCTGTGAAACTCCGGCACTTTTAGGTTTTCAATGCTTGCTGTCCTAACTTGCCAATAGTGGGACAATTCGGTGAACACGTGGTCAACACTGCCCAATAACAACCACGCCGTAGACACAAGCTACAGTTCGGGTAATGGACTTTTCCTTATAAGTGTTTTAGTGATAAATAAAGCTTTCTTCTCTCCCGTCGTGTTCACCGTGTGTCGGCGGGGGAACACCGGCCATTAACAATACACGACTTACTTTTGAAAGGAGCTCTGAGAGAGAGGGAGAGAGACGAACCTCGACAGATACCTGTCATCAAGCCGTTTATTCAAGTCTACCACCCTCTACTGAACTCTCTTATTCGTGTTTTACACCGCTTTAGTAAAGCCTTTTACTGCAGCCTTACCATCTCCTATATTCCACACACCCTCTTTTTCTTTGTAAATCCTTTCTCTTTGTTTCCATTTTGATACCCTTCCCTGATCGTACAATGGGGCAAAATGCCGTTTGATGTGGGAAATTCGAAAAATATACATCTGCTCAAAATTTGCCTGTAGTTTGAAATTTGATCAAATTGCAAAAAATTGAGGGTTCTGTGGCTAACTAAACTGAATCAATTTTTATTTTGGCGGTCAAATTATACATGTTATAGTGATACAGAAGAATAACCACTGCTCATTTCTCTTTGCGTTGTTCCAAGTGCCGCATGGAAGGCTGTAACTTCAATAAAATGCCTACATCGTGTTGAGATCCATTTTAGGTTTTTGCTTTTTGACCCAATCACACAAAATTCCACCTCGTCTAGCGTTTTGCCCCACTGTGGATTAATCCGGATATGATAATCAATATCTGATCTGATCTCGATATGTTTGTGCTCCGGATAAATATACCCGTTTCCTGCATAGCAGTAGTACCTAATATAACTTGTCCGACCTGTCAGCCTCTCTCTCTCTCACCGCTGGCAGGAGATTTGCATGTCCAAAACTTGCTGTGAAACTCCGGCACTTTTAGGTTTTCAGTGCTTGCTGTCCTAACTAGCCAATAGTGGGACTAGTCGGTGAACACGTGGTCAGCACTGCCCAATAACACAGTACAGGTAGACACAAGCTACAGTTCGGGTAATGGCCTTTTCCTTATAAGTGTATTAGTGATAAATAAAGCTTTCTCCTCTCCCGTCGTGTTCACCGTGTGTCGGCGGGGGAACACCGGCCATTAACCGTGTAGGGTATTGGTCACGTGGGGGTGAAAGGCTCTACCACGTGGTCTCTTGCCACACTCTGCACAGTAAACCAGCAAATACAGTTGTCTCGACCTCCCCCCTGTATTGTGTGCACGGCACTACTCTAACTGTTATACCGAGTTGTTTTCCGTTGCACTTCTTATCTGACTTCTGATATAAACAATACCCAGTTATACCCAGTCCCAGTTAGTTAAACCCACACACACCCCTAGGTATGTCTTGGAGGGACCGGCAACAGAACCGGGCCCCAGGGGACGTGCCCTCCTGGAAGAAAGGGGCAGGGTCCGCTGCATCCAGTACCGGGACCAATGATCCACCCTGGAAGAAACAACTGAAATCTACCGGTGCCAATATAACGGAGGAAAGTAAAGTGCCTGCATGGAAGGCCAATTTGAAGAAGACTGGCGGGAGAAGGGGTGAAGAAGAACCTCCTCCGAATCCGTTTGAGGTAAAATTGAAGAAGGCAACAACCAGTGGGGGGACCGTCGCGGAGGAGACTCCAGATTGGAAAGATAAAAAGTTGAAGGAGGCTCAGCTTAATGAAAAGAAAATTGATAAAAATGACCCTAATTACAAGCTAAAGAGTTGGTCCAGGGAGGGTAGTGCGGAATCTGAGGGGAGTGCGGGAGATCCTGATTGGAAAAACAAGAAGCTGAAAGAATCTCAGTTGAATGAGAAGAAGATTGATAGAAACGACCCTAACTACAAACTAAAGAGTTGGTCTAGGGAGGGTAGTGAGGTTCACTCCGAGTCCAGTACTACCATGACAACGGAGCAGACAACGGAGGATGATGGGACCGTTGTCACGACAACCCTCCACACCACTGTCAATGTACCTCCTCCACCACAACCTGAACCTGAACCTGAACCTGAAGCAGCCCCAGCTGCACCTGAGCCAACACGTAAGTAATAAAACCAGCCCAAAATAAACCGTGAAATGGGAACCAGATTTAGCTAGCTTTGTGGCCAGTTCCCACGAAGCATGGCACCAGTTCTTGAGCATTTCATGAGTGTGCAAAAGAGCTGCAATTACAGCTTCTTACAGCTAACATTTAATCAACAGAAAATTAGAGTGGCCCAATATATATTCTCAGTTTGACGTGTTTCACATTGTACCACCCTGCATGGGAGCTCGGTTAAATAATTGTGTGGCGGTAGAAATTAGGAGGCAGCGTTTTTAGTTTAGCACAGCTTTGTTGAATTAAACCCTCTAGCTTTCCACTTTTCTATCTCATGCACTTTCCCAGTTTCTCTCTTGCATCTATCGTTTTCTCTCCTCTGTATATTCTAACATGCCTGTGACCAATGAGGCACACAGGGTTACATGTAAACTTTTTACTGACACCTCCACTGTATACCATGTGTCAAATTCAATTTGAAATACCTCGAAATATACAGAAGAAAAGTTCAGCTGTTAGCGTGAATTTAGAAAGAGAGAAATTCACAAGCACTAGTGGCCATGGCCTGAAGCCGACCCTCTACATTTCCTGACCAAGTCATTCTACCCTTTAGCCTGCCTCTCATAACATTTGTTCGACTTCTCGACTCTCTCTCATTCTTTTCTTTCTATCGCATAATTTTCTTTACCCAACTCCAAGTGCCATTCTTTTCTCTCCCTCTCTCACAGCAAGGTCTTTCTGATAGGTGTCGACAGGATTCCCTCAACCCACAGCTGCATTTGGAGTATCACTCCCTTTCTCTCTCTCTATCTCTTTCTCTCCACCCAAGTAGTAGGCAAAGAATCCTGAGTGTAATACGGCTTTCCACCTCTCCCCTCCGTTGCTTGGGCACTATAGTTTGCAATTCAACGTGTTTAGGAGTCTCCTTCCGCTCTTTTGTCTGTAGGATAGTCTTGTGTTTTGTTCTGCTGCCCCTTCTCTCTGTTTTGTACACAGGCTCTTGTTCATTATATATTGCAATTAGCCCATTGTAGGGAAACTTCATATTGAAAACATATGTAGAACTAATATAACTTCAGTACTAATGCTATGTGTATTAACTTAATATAAATATTTAATGTTAACATGTTGCTAATATGCTCAGGGTTTGCGGTTGATGTTGACATGGAAACGGCTCCCAAGACCTTCGTGCTGGAGCTCAGTGAGAAGGAATGGAAGGAGAATCAGCAAATGGGCGCCTTCGCCAACATGCAGATAAGCTACACTATGGAGGGTGACAAGTACAAGATAGACATGACAGCCGAGCAGTATGAACAGTACAAGAAAAACTGCGGTAAGCTAGACGTTTCCTAGCAACACAGTTCCTTTAATAACTAAATAGGAATTTATACTGTTTAACGCGACTCTGTTAACTATTCAGAGAACCCGGGGTATGTGTTACGACTGAGTGAGTCGGAGTGGAAGGATCATCAGGCGAACAGGATGTTTGCTGGCCTTAAGATCAAGTACATGATGGATGGAGACACGTATGTGGTCCGGATGAGCGATGAAGATTACGAGAAATACAAACTGAACAGTGGTAAGTTGTTATACTTATTTTGATAAGGAATGAGCTGGGGGTTTTCTTGTTGATTATACTATGTAAATTTGGCTCCTTATTTTTCTTAGGAGCCAGAATAGTAATACTAGTATTCCCTGCACAGTAACTTGAATGTTTCCTCACACGACCTTTCCATCGGAAAATTTGTTGACAGCCGTCGTATAAACATAGGCTAACTATTCCCGTCCTTTCTACCCCACTCCCTTCCTTTCGCTTTTCTCTCTATCTCTCTCTTTCCCTCTCTCTCAGTCAAGTCTCATCGCTTTTTGTAACGTTTACTGCTGCATGAGCCTATATTATACATACTATAACATAGTTCCTAATTTCAGGCGGCTTTTCCCTGGTCCTAACTGTGGAACAATTCGAAGAGCTGAACAAGCACAATGTGTTTGCCGGTATTGATGTCAGCTACTTCATGCAAGATGGAAACTATGTGATCAAGTTGACACAGGAGCAGTATGATATCTACCTGAAGAACCGGCACGTGGCCCCACCCATGACCACAATGCAGTACAACATCACCCTTGCTGCAAGTAAGTGTCTTTGAGTTACGTGATCCATTAAATGTACAGTCTTTCTAGCTCTTTCTTAAAGTGTAGCTCTTTCTAGTACAGTGTAGCTCTTTCTTGTAACAAGTGTAGCTCTTTGTAACGTAAGTGTAGCGATCTGTGACGTAGCATTAAAATCACTCCCACACCCCATCCTATAAAGGAGGTGGATACAATATTCACCTAACTGCGGAGCTATGGGACTCTATGTTGGATGGGGGCAAGTTCTGCGGGTTGTCCGGTGTGAGTCCCGAGGTGGAGTCCAACGGTGGGTACAAGGTCACTCTGGACCAAAACCAGTACGAGCAATTCGTGGCGTACCGATCGAGAATACCAGCCAAGACAGATGATGTCTTCTCTGTGACAGTTGATGCGAGTAAGTCCGGTGGATAGTGCACACAACCTCACATGTTGAGAAACAATCTTGACATTTGCACAGTAGGTACAACATGTGTACTAAACACACGTGTTCTCCACAAGGTGGTATGTGCGTATTGTCCCTGAGTGCTGACCAATATAAAGTCCTGGATGGGCTCGGCTCCTTCAAGGATCTGAGCTCCTTGGACGTTAACAAATCCGGGAATAGTTACATCTGCAAAATGTCCCGGGACGACTACAATGTGTTCCTCTCTCGACATGGGAACCAGGGCAAGGCTGCACATGAGAGCATTGAGAGTCAGTACAACATTCAGATCAACCCTGAAAGTAAGAGAGAGAAACATCAGCCCCCTTCACCCGGGATTATATATTGCTTCTAACCCACTGATTCCTGCATTTCTCATCCTGGAATGCTATCAAGTCCTCAGCTGAACCCCCCCCATGGGATATAAGTCACACATCTTAGCACCAACAGCACATTCCTTTTCGTGTTTTATACGGTTCTATATGTTTTTATTGAGTTACATGTTCTAAGCAGTGTTTTTAGCCGGCAGGTACCAGTTGACCCTCTCTGCGCCCCAATGGGCCTACCTATGCAAGCTGGAGGTGTTCGCTGGACCCAACGTACAAGTCCAGAAGCAGGCTGACGGTTCTGTGATCGTCATTCTGGTGCAACAAGACTACTCAACCTTCCTCCAAAGCACCTCTGAAGCAGGAGCACACACAGTCACTAAGCCCAAAGCAACCGTTGTTAACATAAGCAACATTGAAATAGATGCCCGTAAGTACAGTGATATCACAAGTTAAGTTGTTTGGTGCACCACTATCTCACACAATCTCTCTCCCTCCAGGTGGTCAGTATGTCCTTGTCCTGACGAACCCTCAGTGGGTGACACTGCGAAACCAGGGCGCATTTGCGGGTCTCAACCTACAAGTTGATGAACTGGACAATGGGGATCATAAGGTGATCCTGTCCCCAGATGAATACAAGATGTTCCAGACAAACGCCTCGCAACCTTTAACTGACATCAAAGTTACCATCACATCAAGTATGTGTTCTTGTTACCATGGGTTCCATTCCTGTTTCCATGGTTACTTAACAACCACCCGCCCCCAGATAACGACCACGTGTTAACGATGACAGTGGACCAGTTTGAGCAGTTGAAGAGCAATGGTTCTCTCAATGATATCGAATATACTTTTGTCCACGGACCAAACGGAGAGATCCTTGTCACCCTAGTCCAGTCTGACTACGAACAGTTCCAGAGCAATAGCTTCCAAATCGCTGCTGAACAGGAAGCCTGTGAGTACCTTTTGTTATCCGTGAGTTTTATTTTCATCATCATTGTCTATCCAGCGTTATTCCGCGCCCGTGTGAAAATTTAGAAACTTTGGAACGGTATCTCCAGGTCTAAAAAGTAAAATCTAAATCCAAAGTGAATACAAAGTCTGTCATACATCAAAATTAGATTGTTGCTGTCCGGCACGTGTAAACTCGGCACGTGTGGTAATTCCAGCTCGCTAGGAGGGGCACGTTCTCTCTCTGTATGATATAATACGTTCTTACGAGTTTAATTTAGTACATGGGGGCTCCAACTCTATAGGATTGGACATACTAATTATCATGAATTAGCGTAGAGCGGTGCATGACAGCGGGGGCATTTCTGCACGTAGTTTGACAGTTGTGTGATGCATGTACCGGAGGACCCCCATGAGCAGGAGGTCGATCCGACCGAAGAGCAGATTTCTGCGTATGTAGGTGTGTTACTATCCCCTGTCAACTAGTAGCAAGCTCTAGAGGTTGTTATAGGTGATACTGGTTTCCCACAAGAGTGAGAACATTTTAGAGGTTGAGATTTCGGCTTACTGTCTATTCCTCAAGGTTTCCCTTCTAAACCCAAGGTCCAAACACTTTCACTGTTTACTAATTTCTATTACTCTCACTTATTCTCTTGTCACAACAAAGGTAATGATTAGTTTGTTTTCGGACGGGTAGTCTTGTCTGTAAAAGCTCACTTTTAACCGAATTTGCTGGGTAATATACGCAAAGGCATGACGAACAGGTTTATGTCAGGTTAGAGTGAACTTCGTACGACTTGAACCACAAAACTTGTCGTTATTTTCAAAAATAAGGCTGTTCCGAATTCTAAATTTATCCGTCCAATGCGCACGTTCCATACAGTTTACAACCCACATACTCTGTGTTTCTTGCAACACCATACCGTTGCAAAGTTATTTACTGTTTCTCCGTACGTGTGTCTATTTTGGTAGCAGCTCTCTGATTGGCTGATGTTTTTCCACATCACGTGACTAACACCTCCCGTTTTACAGTGCAGAGAGATAACATCCAGACAAGGACATTTACCAGATGGGCCAACGTACAGCTGAAAGGGGTAAGTGAAACTGGATTACTATTGGTTTGTTTTGGTTTTTACGTTTTGGAGGACATATCTTCAATCTGGTTTTAGGGTGTGGCCTTTGCTAAGTTGTATCAAACATAGCTAGGTAGACGTTAAAATTAAAATTAGTTAGGGCCAGAGTATACACTATGCAGTTTTCTTTTAAACTACACATCTGAATTTTAGTCGGCCCATTTTAAAACTCTCCATTACCACTTTTCTCGCCCGTATTACCAATGATTTCACGATGCCGAGAGTGCAAAGAAAATTATAAAGACACACATTGTGCAAAGAGACTGCTCTATAGAGTGACAGGAGAATGAAATTGTACAGACATCCAGAGAGAGAGAGAGAAAGCTTTCAAAAATTGCTGAGTTTCTTTTACCGGCGTATGGCACGCCTGGATATTTATTAGATTAGCCCCATTTCTATAGGGACTGGGGTCCCGGGTGTCAGGTATTAGTGAAGAAGGAGGGAGAGAAGGAGAGAGAGAGACAACTCTATTTAGTTAGGTCAATTAGCAACCAGCATGGTTCATTAAAAATGACGAGACCTCCTGCCCTACTACCAGGAGTAGAACCTTCCCAGGTTTCCCGTGAAGGAGGTGAAATTCCTGTTAATACAGTCGCGCCTCGATATACCGGGCCCAGATTTACAGGACAAAAACTTTTCCCCCGCGCATCCCGGTAGATCGAGGTCCGACTGTAACTCCATTCCCAGCCAATATTAACCCCCTCCCTTACTTCAACAGGGTGATGTTGATAAAATAGAGGATTTGTTTGAGGATTTAAAAGATGGCCTCAGACTTATTGCCCTTTTGGAATTCCTGTCCAAGAAACCAATCGTAAGTTAAAATAATTAGTAGAATCAATATAGAAATCTCTCAACATTTGTGATGAGATTCTAAAATTCCTGATTCCCCCAAAACCACTAAACTCCATTACTATTCGACATTTTTTCCTATTTTAGAAAAAGACGACTCGAGTGAAGCTGAACATCCAGAGATTACAGAATTTGGAGTATGCATTACGATTCCTTGAAAAAGAAGGGGTAAGATACAGATCTAGGGCTTGGTGACATAGACACCTGGTGCGATGGTGTGTAGGGATCGCACCAGGTGCCACTACTCAATGTGTGAATAATTCAACAGACATACAGTGTACCCTGCTACTACTATACCAGCTATAATTGCTCCCCTAATCCCCCCTCCCCGAATTACAATTCCCCTCTCGTCTGGTGTGATTGAATTTCCCTGGAACACACTACTGCCAAGAATCCTGGTGGTGGTGGATGTTATACACAATCTTTATTGACACTCTAACTCTGTGTAGAGCTGCCTGTGTGTAGGGTTCCTTACAAACAACGCATGTAGTTGTATCTTGTTGTACCAGCTGGGCAAACTACAATAAGTATATCTTGGTCTGGGTTCAGTGTTCAGTACTGTATAGCTACCCATGGTTCTGTAAATTAGTGTACACTTGTACTGTCTAGCGCCTTCGTCCCCCTCAGATATATCTGTCTTGCCCTATTCTGTGTGTACTGCAGAACCATAGAACCACTCATGTTCTGTTGTCTGTTTCCTGTGTATTGAAAAAGTAGTTATTTGAATAATCGGAAAGATAAGATTATCATCAGTGCTTAATCTTTGCCCTCATTATTCTACCGGTAGCTACCATCT
>AVPN01001566.1:0-13588 GCA_000695325.1 Pleurobrachia bachei | reverse complement strand
AAACATATAGTGGAAGCCCTTACGGTTTTTCCCACGCTCCGCGGCGCGTGCGCGGCTCAAATCCTGCACTCTGATTGGCTGAAACTTCGAGCGCGCGAAATTTCAGCCAATCAGAGCAAAGGATTTCAGCCGCGCACGCGCCGCGGAGTGTGGGAAAACCGTAAGGGCTTCCACTAATATGCTACAGGCCCTTTTATAAACGTTGCGGTGTGGCGCGGCAGTGCAAAAGAGGGGATTGCAGCGCATTCCAAAACCTTGCCCGCGTAGCGGGCAAACCCCGGAGGGGTTAAGGCCCGCCGTTTCGATTTGCTCCAGGGGTTGCTAAGACGCACATACCGCTACCACGCCACCAACTGCTGACACGTATCAACTTTCATTTCAAAAACAAGCGCGCGCGCCCCGATGAAATCTTAGGGTATGTGTGAGGGGATCGCCCTACGGGCGCGCGAACATGAGGGGCGCGACGTGCCCAATCCAAAACCACGTGTTTGTTTGACACACCAAGAAAGCGAACGAAAACATTTTCACGTGAAATTTATTTTTGTGCGCGTCTTTAGTGACGCGCAAATACGTGACGCGCACACACAACACACAATTTCACGAGATGACGACAACATTCACACAACAGAAGACCAGGCCAATTGGCCAATAAAACGGGCTAGTTGCCAGTACTGATTGGATAGCATCATGGTAATATCGTTTATTTTCAGCGCCCTTTTCCAGGAAACAGTAATCGAGTTAGAGCTGCCATATTGCCATACATTTGCCAATGTATATCTGGATCCTGTCAATGTGTCTAACTTCTGTAGAAATGTAGAAATACAAACAGACTGTTTTACAAATCTGGGAAGAAAATATTTTAGCAATCAATACAATTCCTACAGCACACAATCTGATCTGATCTCACTCTATAAAATATAAAGTTCATCTCACACCGGTTTTTTCATGTTGCTAAGCATGTAAAGGCCTTCCGGAATTTCCTTGACAGCATTTCCATTGAGCCATAGTTCCTCCAGACTGTGAAGACCAGATAGACTCTTGGGAAGGGCTACCAGCTTATTTTCATTCAGCTGCAGAACTCTGAAACAGGGGATTTCAATTTGAGTTTTTGTAATTGAATAGAATTGAATAGTTTATTTTTTACACTTCCAAGATGCTGATTTTTAGAAATGATACTAATTACTAAACCTCCTGCTGTATACCTGAGATTAGAACAGTTGGCTAGTTGTGGAGGTATAGTTGTGAGACGATTCCTACTGACAGACAAGTCCGTTAGGTTGGAAAGATACCCAACCCTCTTATCCAAGTTTGTCAGCTGATTATCTGAGGTGTGGGGTAGTGTTTGTTTTGTTCAAGAGAGAAAAAGTCTAGTAAGGAAAGGTACTATTTCAGTTTGGTAGTCTTAGTAATTTGCTTACTGGTACTTAAATCTTAACAACTTACGACTGAGCCAGAGGACTTTGAGGTTCACCAGCTCGAAGAGTGAGTCGGGAATCTGTCGAATGTGGTTATCATTTAGCCAGGCTTCTTTCAGGTTTTTCAGCTGGCCAATATTCTCCGGTAGAAACTTGATGCTGGGGGAAGAATCAGATTTACAATCTAAACTCTATGACAACCAAATGTTGGTATCGAAGACACCTCACACTCTGTTTAGCTCAGGTCGCCGGGCGATCTTCGCGCGCGCTGGCAAGGGGTTACTTCGTTACCAAAACCAAATGTATGTACAATCTAAACTCCATGACAACTCACTTGTTTCGCCCGACTCCAAGATATGTTAGTTTGGGTATCCTACAAAGGGCGGTAGACAAGAACTCGATCTGGTTGCCATGGGCGTAGAGACCCTCCAGTGACTCACAAAACTCGAGAGTTGCAGGCAGCCCGTTAAGCTGATTGTAGTTCACCCACAGGGACTTGAGTTTCTTTAGCTCACTCAAAGATCGCGGTAGGGAGGTGAGGAAGTTACCGGACAACCACAGCTCCTCCAAATTTGCCAGCCCGCTAATTTCCGAGGGGATGTTTGTGAGACGACAAGAACTAGCGTCCAGTTTTTTGAGACATTGAAGAGAGAAGACGGTCCGGGGGATGTATTTGAGAGGGTTCCCCTTGCCATAGTAACCAAGATGCAGTTCTTCAAGGTTGGGGAACTTGTTGAACCTATAATGAGGGAGGGAGTGTTACGTAACTGCTGTCTACCCCACCCGGTGATATACATCTTAGTAGAGAATACTCCGTTACCATATTTACCTATTTAGTTACCTTACACCTCCCCACTGTTACCATGGTTACCTGTTTGGCAGAGTGTTAGCTGCCCGTTACCATAGTTACTTGTTTGGCAGAGTTTTAACACCCCGTTACCATGGTTACCTGTTTGGCAGAGTGTTAGCTGCCCGTTACCATAGTTACTTGTTTGGCAGAGTTTTAACACCCCGTTACCATGGTTACCTGTTTGGCAGAGTGTTAGCTGCCCGTTACCATAGTTACTTGTTTGGCAGAGTTTTAACACCCCGTTACCATGGTTACCTGTTTGGCAGAGTGTTGGCTGCCCGTTCCACCTTGACTCCCTCCTCATCAAACAGATCCCCTTCCTCGTCGCTTGCCAGCTCCACTACCACTGCCACCGCTTTCTCTTGTTCTTTACTGCTAGAACTAGAACCAGAACCAGAACTAGAACTGGAACTTGAGCTTGAGCTACTTTTCCGAGATCTCGCCTCCTCCGGTTCAACAGCAGCAGCCGTCTCTTCAAATACTTCCGCCTCCTCCTCTTCCTCCTCCTGATCTCCATCACCATCCTCAAACTCACTGATATTAACTGTCTCTGTGAGGGGGGAGTTATGGATTAGGCATTTGATATGGTTTTGGTAGGTAAAACTGTTTAGATTATTCCCTTATTTGTTTGGAGGTTATTTCTTAACTAGATTGTACCCCCACCCTATGAATTGTTGTAAACCAACCTGCTACACTCTTGGGTGCATTACTACGACGAGTAGTAGCACCATCAAAATCCTCAATATTGGTGTCTAGCTCTACAGCTGCTGGCTTACTCCCCTCCTCTTCACCACCTTCCACAGCAGCTGGAGCAGCAGTCTCTTTCGCTTCTTCCTCTACTTTCTCTGTCGCTGAAAAAAGGGGGTGGTATAAAAACCTGAGAGTAACTTTAATCTCCATGCAGTTAAGAAAACGATTATTTTTTGTTCATGCAAACTGCACCTAACGTGGCCGGGTCATTGTTGACGGACGTTATATCAGAGACATCTTCGGGTATCAAATCTTCAGCTTTTATTTTCAGATCACAGCTACCTGATCCAGCTGCACCCTCAGAACCACCAGCATCCTCGGAGCCATCACCCTCAGAGCCAGCATCGGGAGCAGTAACACCCACCACCCATCCCGTCTCCTTCACAGATTCAGGCGTCACTGAACCTGGTTGAATCTTATCATCACCTTGTTCTGGGTTGTCTTGTTTTGGGGTGTCATCATCAACAGCCTTCTCTCCGTCTACAGCCCCTACAATAACTGAATTACCTTCTTGATCGGTCCCTTCCTGTTCAGCCTTTTCTTCTTTCTCAGCTGTTTCAGCCTCTCCTTCTGTCTCCTTCTTTTCATCCTCTCCATCTGTCTCCTTCTTTTTAACTTCTCCTTCTGTCTCCTTAGCGGCAGTTTCTGTAGCCTCTTGATGATCGGTGCTCACCCTGGCAGCCTCCTCTGATGGCTTTTCCTCAGCATTCTCAGGACTCTCTGCTGGTTCGATCTTATCTTCTTCCCCAACAGGTGATCCTTTCTTGGAAGATTTGCTGGAGCTCTTGGAAGATTTACTGGAGCTTTTGGAAGATTTTGATGAAGATCGGGATGCCCTATCTGCCTTGATTTCTTCTTCGATATCGCTCAGGTCACTGTCACTCCCGTACATCGTTTCCACCTGGTGTAAAGAAAGATAAGGGAGGAAAGTTGGATGATGTAAAAACTGATTGGGAATGATGGGAGAAAAGGGAGAAGGCCAATAAAATCTACCGATCAGCTGTCAGGCCAATGCTCTGACAGCCGATCAGAGTCACGCACCTTTTCGAGGTTTTTGTAAATTCCATTGGGGTTATAAACCAGGTTGTTACAGGCTACATTCAGCCATACAACCTCCTTTGCAACTGGGTGATAAAACAGTTCCCTGGGTATACTCTTGAGTCCCCGTTTGTACAGATTTATTCCTCTCTGCTCATCCCTCTGTTTAGTCTGGGAGTGGGGGATATGAGGGTTAGATTGTGATTAACAACCTAGTGATAAAATGCAAATGGTGTTTTGTTTTTTGTCTATGTAACCATGACAACAGCGTTGTCTAACGGTAATCATGGTAACTAAAAAGTAGTAACGGCCAAATGGTAACCATGGTAACCTACCTGAAGTCGAATAGTGACGCCATTCTTTAACAGCATGATGTCCCTCTCCTCTCCATGATTTATCCTTGCTTCACTCGGTGCCACACTCTGTGATACGAGGGGTGTTCTATGGACCGTCTCCTTCAGATCGTACATTACATCCGGTGACTCGATGGGGTGGGAGACAACCCCGAGACGAATACTGGCGGCGTTACCCATAACAGCTCGATATCAAGTCAACATACAATCACTCTCTGTGTGAGGGGAAGGCAAGTAGTACTGAGCTGTGTGTAGGACACGCAGATGTAGCATGCTACATAAAAGAGAGAGAAAGGAGGAAAGAGTGAAAGAGATAGACTTAGCGAGAGAAGAGAAAGAAAGAGATAGAGAGAGAGATAGAGAGTGAGAGAGAGATAGATAGAGAGAGAGAAAGATAATCGTGATTGTTAAAAGATGCTCTATTACCATTTCTCACTCACAATTCAACTGATCACACGCCCCCAGCTCGATTTGCAAGTTGGCACAGTTTAACACACATCCTTGTCAAAGTGAAATACGTGGAGTTCATTCTATGTCATTGGCTACGAATTTACTCCTATTATATCTTCCCTTGGCCTTCCGAGCGCGGGAAGGTCATCAGAGGGGTTATTTCGAAACCAAAAGAGTTGGTAGGTAAGGATGAGAATGAGGAACTTTGTGATTGCAGAATGCAGACCCCGTCCAGATAATGAACATTTTAGCCCCTGTTATACGTGACATGTTGACACACACTAATGAGAATCATATTCCATTACCAAGGAATCCCCCTCTCTCTCTCTGTGAATAAGTCATAGGTTCTAACGGGGGATGAAACGGTACATTATCATATATTGAGTGGTAGGTGTGCAAGCACTTCACTATCATAACTATCTGAATCTGATTTGTGTCTCTGCACTCTCTGGGAATCATCAACATGGCGAACTGGTGGGACACTAAAAAGAGGTCTGGCAACTATGCCACCGGGATGGATGTCCTCAATTACGATATTGGTAAGTACCAGGATCGGAACCGACCGAATCAGGAAATACTGGTCTCTGATTGGCTGATAACCAGTCACGTGGCCTAAAAACGAGTTCTGAATGTTTTTTACTGACTGGGTAAAAATAAACTTGGTAACTAAAGACAATACCCACCATAGGTAATCTGGTGTCTGAGGCGAATCACATTATGAACGCTGGAGCGGACTATTTCCACTTTGACGTCCAAGATGGCCACTATGGGCCCATGATCAGTGTTGGGTCACCAGTCGTGGAGGGGGTTTCTTGGAAGATTTGCTGGAGCTCTTGGAAGATTTACTGGAGCTTTTGGAAGATTTTGATGAAGATCGGGATGCCCTATCTGCCTTGATTTCTTCTTCGATATCGCTCAGGTCACTGTCACTCCCGTACATCGTTTCCACCTGGTGTAAAGAAAGATAAGGGAGGAAAGTTGGATGATGTAAAAACTGATTGGGAATGATGGGAGAAAAGGGAGAAGGCCAATAAAATCTACCGATCAGCTGTCAGGCCAATGCTCTGACAGCCGATCAGAGTCACGCACCTTTTCGAGGTTTTTGTAAATTCCATTGGGGTTATAAACCAGGTTGTTACAGGCTACATTCAGCCATACAACCTCCTTTGCAACTGGGTGATAAAACAGTTCCCTGGGTATACTCTTGAGTCCCCGTTTGTACAGATTTATTCCTCTCTGCTCATCCCTCTGTTTAGTCTGGGAGTGGGGGATATGAGGGTTAGATTGTGATTAACAACCTAGTGATAAAATGCAAATGGTGTTTTGTTTTTTGTCTATGTAACCATGACAACAGCGTTGTCTAACGGTAATCATGGTAACTAAAAAGTAGTAACGGCCAAATGGTAACCATGGTAACCTACCTGAAGTCGAATAGTGACGCCATTCTTTAACAGCATGATGTCCCTCTCCTCTCCATGATTTATCCTTGCTTCACTCGGTGCCACACTCTGTGATACGAGGGGTGTTCTATGGACCGTCTCCTTCAGGTCGTACATTACATCCGGTGACTCGATGGGGTGGGAGACAACCCCGAGACGAATACTGGCGGCGTTACCCATAACAGCTCGATATCAAGTCAACATACAATCACTCTCTGTGTGAGGGGAAGGCAAGTAGTACTGAGCTGTGTGTAGGACACGCAGATGTAGCATGCTACATAAAAGAGAGAGAAAGGAGGAAAGAGTGAAAGAGATAGACTTAGCGAGAGAAGAGAAAGAAAGAGATAGAGAGAGAGATAGAGAGTGAGAGAGAGATAGATAGAGAGAGAGAAAGATAATCGTGATTGTTAAAAGATGCTCTATTACCATTTCTCACTCACAATTCAACTGATCACACGCCCCCAGCTCGATTTGCAAGTTGGCACAGTTTAACACACATCCTTGTCAAAGTGAAATACGTGGAGTTCATTCTATGTCATTGGCTACGAATTTACTCCTATTATATCTTCCCTTGGCCTTCCGAGCGCGGGAAGGTCATCAGAGGGGTTATTTCGAAACCAAAAGAGTTGGTAGGTAAGGATGAGAATGAGGAACTTTGTGATTGCAGAATGCAGACCCCGTCCAGATAATGAACATTTTAGCCCCTGTTATACGTGACATGTTGACACACACTAATGAGAATCATATTCCATTACCAAGGAATCCCCCTCTCTCTCTCTGTGAATAAGTCATAGGTTCTAACGGGGGATGAAACGGTACATTATCATATATTGAGTGGTAGGTGTGCAAGCACTTCACTATCATAACTATCTGAATCTGATTTGTGTCTCTGCACTCTCTGGGAATCATCAACATGGCGAACTGGTGGGACACTAAAAAGAGGTCTGGCCCCTATGCCACCGGGATGGATGTCCTCAATTACGATATTGGTAAGTACCAGGATCGGAACCGACCGAATCAGGAAATACTGGTCTCTGATTGGCTGATAACCAGTCACGTGGCCTAAAAACGAGTTCTGAATGTTTTTTACTGACTGGGTAAAAATAAACTTGGTAACTAAAGACAATACCCACCATAGGTAATCTGGTGTCTGAGGCGAATCACATTATGAACGCTGGAGCGGACTATTTCCACTTTGACGTCCAAGATGGCCACTATGGGCCCATGATCAGTGTTGGGTCACCAGTCGTGGAGGGGGTCAGGAAGCACTTTCCCAGCAAGATCATCATCTGTCACATGCTCGTCAACGATCCAGAGAGGTACTAGTTTCACTTTCGTTAAGTGGAGGGAAATTATAGTTTCACTTTCGTTTTGGAGCGTTCGCAGGGAGGGAAATTATAGTTTCACTTTCGTTTTGCTGAACTCCACAGAGAGGGATTTGTTTGTTGCAGGTTTATCGACCAGTTTAAAGAGGCTGGTTGCGACTGTTTTCTATTCCAGCTAGAGACCGTCACTGACGAACAAGCCAAGAGCCTTATTGGGAAGATCAAGGAGGCCGGAATGAAGGTACGTGCAGTCCTAACTAAGGACTCCTTAGTCCGCAGTACAACACCATACTATAATGCACAGCCCACAAGAATAAATGTTGTCTGACTCATCTGTCGCATGTTTCATCAGTACCAATGAAGCCAGATTTCGACCGCCGGTCAAATATACTCTTTAGACTTTAGAGAAAAATGAAATGTAGAGACTAATAACAAAACCAATATCGATAAACATTCAACAGTAACTGTTCATAGTGTTCAAATAATGTTTCTGGGGCCACATTTTTTCTTTCGGAGCATTGGCCTGACCCATTCTCGGAGCGCGTTAGAACTGTGGTCAGAGCATTTTTCCATGTTATTGTATTATTGCGATGCAAACTTTCAGTTATTCATCCCTTGAACAGTTCAAACAATCGTCGTCTGCATGACCGCATTGTTAGCACGGTGGTTGACTTCTCGATTACCGGTACGATGTGCAATTTTCTGATTTCTCCTCCCATATTTGAACATGTCACAGAGCAAGCTCTGTACATATCTTCCGAAGCGTCTGTTGGTAAGCGTGTAAAGGATGGGGTTTCCGAATGCATTGAGACTTAGAATATTAAAGACAATTAACTCAAAGCTCGGAGAAACATCGGGAGATCTCATTTTCAAGAAAATAAAGCCAAGATACGGACCCCAACTCAAGATTAGTAATCCTGACAGAGACAGAATAACAAACAAGGCTTTGTAGTTAATCCCACTGTTAGCCGAGTAGCTTTTCCTCATTGCTATCCCCAAGAGAACCAGATTGATACCGAAAATCCCAATGAGAGGGATGAAAACTAAAACCCCAATAGTAACCATTAAAGGACTTCTAGCAGGATCATGATCATAAATTACATCTAGACAGGCCGCCATAGAAGGATCAAACTCGGCTGCTCCGTGCTCATGGTAGTACCTGATAAGAACAATGGAAGAGAAGGATAACACCCAGATCAGAGCTATGGACACTCTGCATGCCCTCAGCGAGATGTGACCATGGAAAGGGGAAATAATCAGCTTCAGTCGGTATGCCGAAATGGCGAGCACGGTCATTGCGTTTACAGCAGCGGGGATATTGCTGACCCCGGCTTGAATGAAACAGTAAACCGGTCCAAGTACCCACCGATGGACGGATAGCGTAATGAAGTAGGGAAGAGGAACGCAAATGATATACAACATGTCAGCCAATGCAAGATTTGTAACAAACTCCAGCGATATTTTATCAAGTTGTATCGCATCGTATCGGAGTGATGATAAAGTTGTAAACACCCAGAGGTATAGATAATGCTGTTGGTACATCTATCTCCAATTCATCCATCACGTCGAGTCTAATCTGTACATTAGAAAGATAATTATATGGAAGGATACAAGAGTTGAAGAACTTTTTGATGACTTGGGCAAGTCATGCCCCTCATGTTCGCACGCCCGAGAGGCGATCCCCGCTACACGACCAATTTGATGACAAGTAAAAAGAGCTGGGGGCGAAAAGAAATGATGAAGCTCCCATGATATGAACATGGCATACAGTGCTGCAGAATCTACGTCCATAGTTTTCACGGGTAATTTTCCGTGGAATCTCTGTCAGGTCAATGCTCTGACAGTGGAATCTAGCCAGAACGGAGAGTTGAGTAGTTTCTGGGGAAATTTGAAATCGGTTGAGAAAGGGCCGAGTCACATATAATGGCGTAAAACGTCTCAAGAAATTAACAGAATATTTTCACCCCTATTTACCAGATACTCCAAGTTAGTTGAAGTACGTTTAGGTGATTTGTTCTTGCGTGTTCACATAACAGATAATGTGTTACATAATATGTTTGTCAGGAGGAACTTTTCAAAACTTAACCTGTTGAATTGATTTACCCCTCTCTCTCCCTCCCCGCTTTCTCTTTCTGTGCCGGTTCTGGCAATAGGAACCGTTATGGAAAATGCCGTACTGCACGGCCGGAATTGCATCCAGCTGCCGGATGTTAAGGGCGACAATACATATATATTTTATAGGCGTTTCACAACACACATCACGCAAACCTAATTTTCCACCAGAAAATAGCTGCTGAAATAGGCATTCTTTACAATATTGCATGTCTCCTAAATGTCTCTTAAATGTCTCCTAACCCCATGTCCCCCTCTATAGGCCGGTGTGGCCCTATCTCAGGAGTGTGAGGTGAGTAGGCTGGAGGGGCTGATTAAGGATGTCGACCTGGTTCACATTTCCTGTGGAGACCCCTGTCACGATGATGTCCCATTCAACCCTGAGATGCTTGAAAAGGTACAGTTTGAGTTAGTAATAATTGCTTCTCATTGCGACAAATATCCTTTATTCAAAGCTATCCACCACTAATGGCTAGTTCTACAATCCCCTTGTACCCCTGATCACTCACTCACTCCTTCTCTATATCTCCAGGTTGCAGCAGCCCGGAAGATGCACAAGAAGATACTGATTGAGATCGAGGGAAATGTGACGAGCGATGATGTCATGGGGGCAGTCAAGAAGGGAGCGAACCTCTTTGTCAGTGGGTACAAGGGAGAGAAACCGGACAAGGAATTCCTGGCCATGCGTCAAATCATCAACAAGATCAGGATGGGACTCTAGAGATATAACTGATATGGAAGAGAAGATGCTTCTCCAGTTCCACATAGCCACTCCGTGGAACCACTTCAACAATTTTTGTAGTTTTGGAGATATGCTCTGAATGCAATGGTCCTGTACCTAAATGATGTAAAAAAAGACTATATTATATGGTATATGTTTTTTTGTAACTCAGCCAGTTTTGTACGTGTTTTGAAGCCTTTTTCTCCTGTTGAGATATGTGAAGGAAAATTAGCTTAGCGAGGAAAAAAACGTTTTGTTCAGTATTTCTTTCACTCACAGAAATGCATTACAATTCTCTCTCTCTCACATACACAAATTCAAACAATCTCTCTTCCTTCCCCTAAAAAAGGATGTGCAGTTACCAAATGCGTTATGGTTAGGGGAATCTAATCGTGTGTCATACATGGCATATTGGTAATTCAATGGAAAACATGCCTATATATTATTTCGTTCAAGAAAAACAAAAACAGACAAACAAACAATGGTCCACGCTCAACTTTCACTCAAGGTTCGGACTTTAAAACTCACTCTACTCATGCTAATACTGAATCTCTTAATCATAATCACGCCCAATAAGAATGAAAAGTTGTCATGCAGATACCCACCTGCAACCTAGTTTCACTTTAACAGTCCTGTGCACGCTACTTTCACTTTCTCAATCGTGTGCACCCTGGTTTCTCTTTGACAGTCCGGCGCACACTAGTTTCACTTTCACTTAGACAGTCCGGCGCACACTAAGTTTAGTTTCACTTTTTAATTATTCATCACTGCCGTAGTCATCGTATCGAGATGCCATGGCAGCAAGATCTTCGAGACCCGCAAGCGCCTGAAGAACGGTTATCATGCAGAATAAGAAGATGGACACACACACACACACATTAATTCTTAGTTAATTTTTTGGTTCATTGTTACCATTTTATTTTCAAGACTAATAAGCGTGTAGGCTTATCGTGACAAAAACTGCACAGTGCACGTGCAAAGTTTATAAAAAGTTGCACGTGCAAATTATTTATACAGTTGCACGTGCAGAATGTTCAAATAAATACACGTGTCAGACTGACCTGTAGGAATTCGGGCTGAGTTGTAATGGGTTCGGAAGGCTCTCCTGACTGTGAGTTCTGAAACACGTGACATATATTAGGTGCATTGCCTCATAACATTGATCACACCTCTTTTTTTCATTGTTCTACTGTTGATTTAGTATTTCAATTTCTTCTCCTCGACTTGACTTGTCCTACTAACTGTACCTATAGGGCCTCAATGCCTCATCTAGTCTCATATAGCCCAACCAGATGCCACTATGAAGTTCATACTGAGTAAGTGTGACATGTGTAACTCACCCGTCTGCTGCCTGACCGGCTGGTGTCCCTACTACTTTGCTTGCTCCAGGGGTTGCTTGCTCCTTCGTATGGACTGTTCAGCTTACCCACCTGGATAGTGCAGGAAGTGATTAACCCACAGAAAAATCAGGGAGAGAGATAGAGAGAGGAAGAGAGGGATCGAGGAATGGGATAACATCGATATATATGTGCGGTAGAAAATAGAACAACTGTGCATCGGGAGGGGTCGAGAGAGCTAAAGAGATAAAGACTAAAGAGAAATACGGACAGGAAGCAAGCAAGATATGTGAGAGAGAAATACTGTACGAAGAAAGTACCTTGCTTTGCCTCCTGCTCCTCGTTTTTGGCTGTCCGCCCATTTTCTCCCAAGGATTCTCGAGCTTGCCGACAGATCGTCGCCTTGATTTGTGATCTTTTTGTTTCTTCTTCATATTGGAACCTAGCCAGATGGAAGTTCCATGCCAAGGGAGGGGGTGGGGGGACTCTTCTCTAGTGCCGGCGATATCGCGTTGCGATAGTCCCTTGTGGGCTTGCCGTAGGCAAGCCCAGGCACTCTGAGTAGTAGTAGTAGTAGTAGAGGGGGATGAAAACTAAAACCCCAATTGTAACCATTAAAGGACATCTAGCCTCATCGTGATCATAAATTACATCCAGACAGGCCGCCATAGAGGGATCGAACTCAGCTGCTCCGTGCTCATGGTAGTACATGATAAGAACTATGGAAGAGAAGGATAACACCCAGACCAGAGCGATGGACACTCTGCATGCCCTCAATGAGATGTGACCATGGAAAGGGGAAATGATCAGCTTCAGTCGGTATGCCGAAATGGCGAGCACGGTCATTGCGTTTACAGCAGCGGGGATATTGCTGACCCCGGCTTGAATGAAACAGTAAACCGGTCCAAGTACCCACCGATGGACGGATAGCGTAATGAAGTAGGGAAGAGGAACGCAAATGATATACAACATGTCAGCCAATGCAAGATTTGTAACAAACTCCAGCGATATTTTATCAAGTTGTATCGCATCGTATCGGAGAGAGGAATAGAGGACGAGGCCGTTACCAGCGATCCCAAATAATGTGATGATAAAGTTGTAAACACCCAGAGGTATAGATAATGCTGTTGGTACATCTATCTCCAATTCATCCATCACGTCGAGTCTAATCTGTACATTAGAAAGATAATTATATGGAAGGATACAAGAGTTGAAGAACTTTTTGATGACTTGGGCAAGTCATGCCCCTCATGTTCGCACGCCCGAGAGGCGATCCCCTCACGGGTTTGGTCGCTACACGACCAATTTGATGACAAGTAAAAAGAGCTGGGGGCGAAAAGAAATGATGAAGCTCCCATGATATGAACATGGCATACAGTGCTGCAGAATCTACGTCCATAGTTTTCACGGGTAATTTTCCGTGGAATCTCTGTCAGGTCAATGCTCTGACAGTGGAATCTAGCCAGAACGGAGAGTTGAGTAGTTTCTGGGGAAATTTGAAATCGGTTGAGAAAGGGCCGAGTCACATATATTATATGATATAATGGCGTAAAACGTCTCAAGAAATTAACAGTATATTTTCACCCCTATTTACCAGATACTCCAAGTTAGTTGAAGTACGTTTAGGTGATTTGTTCTTGCGTGTTCACATAACAGATAATGTGTTACATAATATGTTTGTCAGGAGGAACTTTTCAAAACTTAACCTGTTGAATTGATTTATAACTCTCTCTCTCTCTTTCTCTTTTTGTGCCGGTTCTGGCAATAGGAACCGTTATGGAAAATGCCGTACTGCACG
>AVPN01001565.1:0-16691 GCA_000695325.1 Pleurobrachia bachei | reverse complement strand
TGGCCTGTTTACAGGTGCACGCTTCCAAAATAGTTGATTCCCTAAAACGGCTCTAGCCGCCGAACCACTCCACCGTTTTGGCTAATTCAAAGTTTATCCGATAGACCATGTCAAGGTCTAACCCCAACCCAAACCCTAGCCCTAGCCCCTAAACCTAACCCTAATAGTGAACCATAATTAAGCACAATCAAGAGAGATCCCCATCCAGAAGATACCGCTCTTGAATTTGGTCTCGTTTGATTCTGGTGCGCTCTTGATTTTGTCTCTTTTGATTCTGGTGCGCTCTTGATTTTGGTCTCTCTTGATTGTGGTGCGCTCTTGATTTTGGTCTCTCTTGGATGGGGTCTGCTCTTGGGTGCTCTTGAAGGCTCTTGAACTTTATTATGGTTCACTATCGAGCCCTAACTCCAAAAAACGTTTTTTAGCACTCAGCCAACCACCCAGATTTTAACGCTGGCCTTTAATTTTTGGCAACTGGGTCATGGATGGCGGAGGTCCACGGGAGGTCGTTTTCTCGCCCTCCATGTTCGAAATCTAGGTCACACGGGCCAGTTCTTAACCTCTACTCTGCTGCTGAGTTAATAAAACAAGAGTTATTTCAAAAATGTATTTTCTTAAATTCAAAATCAGTATCAGTACAACTGATCAGACAAACACGCTTCCCTTCATTAGTCATCATGGACAGGCTCTCCAGAAAATTCGCTTTCACGCCCTAACAAAAGCTATTACGTGACAATCCATCCTGATGCCTTTTTGCTTTGCAAAAAGGCATAGCAGGGTTAGGATTCGAAAACGACATTTTGGTATACTAACTAATCGGTAGAGGGACCTTATTGGTCAAACTTTCGTTGCGAGGGCAACGGTGTACCCTTAGTGCTGAAATGGTGCACTTTCATTAGAACGCGCAGCCCCGGCTTCCGCGGGCGCATTCCTTCCTTTAATTCACTATGTTCATCATAATTCATCATGTCTATTTTCTTCTTCATTGCAAAAGCTCTCATAAGTTGTTACCATTGATTATTAGGTATGAGATCAGTTAATTAGAGATCGCATAGAGTATAGACTAGAAACGGAGCCTAATTAGGTTACTCATCACATGTCCCATCTGACGTTACCTACTCTTATTAGGTTACGTCACTAGGTTACGTCACTGGTCACATATCTGATAGTGATGTTTACATGGCCGACGACAGGGAAACACAGCGCTATGGAAACATAGCGCAAATATTCTTGTTTATTTAATATTGTGTGAGCTTGCCATCAGCCATTTGTTATACAGCCGGACCCCGATTTACCGGAACCCCGATTTAGCGGGAGGATAAACTACCCCCGATGTAAGAAAGTAACGAAGTAACGGTATTTGACCCCGATATACCGGGCACCCCGATTTACCAGGCAAAACCTAAAACCCTTTCCCCCGAGCATCCCGGTAAATCGGGGTCCGACTGTACATAATTTATTTGATTAATAATATTTAATCGTCAGTAACAGCATATATCTTTGCCACGTCATCCTCTGAAAAATACTCGACAGGGAAGAGATAAAACTGGCTTATAACTGGCACACTCCGACTAAAGATGTCATATCGAAATATCTTCAAAATCAACAAATGGAAGTAAAATAGAATCTTCTCTCCAGTTCCAATCAATCCAATCATTCCCTTTTTTACTTCATTAACTGAATCACGCTTGATCTCATTGACATCATCAATTGCCAAACCTGTCACTAGGTTTAATAGAATGAGATTGACTAGTATGCCAAAGGAAACCAATAGCACCATAGTCAGGGTGAAGCTTCTCTCGGAACTGTTAATGTCGAGATCATCATACTCTAGTCCCGTGAAAAAGCGCACCCATACCCAGAAAAACGACTCACTCATAAAGCCATTGTTCACCGCGACTGCAAGCATTATTTTGAATGAAACAAGGAAAAATATCATCTGAGGAATAATCTTCATCACGGTCATGAGAATTCGGTAAACCATGATGAAATAAATTCCAATTTTTGGGAAATACCTCAGAATAAGGAACATGTTACACAAGCCAAATGCAACTGCAATAAAAGCAAATACTTTTTTAAGCCAAAGATTACCGGTAAAACTGCAACCAACGAAGGAAACAGTACTAATGTACAGAATGAGCTCGGTGACATTATCTGCATTATTAATGTAATAGAGAACATTTCTGGGCAACACTTTCAATCTATCGCAAACAGTTATTGATTTTCTTTTATTGGAAACAGACACCGTAAACAAAAAGTCAAACACTTCACCGATTAAACGTAGTATTGCCATCACCAGCAGAATAAACTCCAGATTGTTGACTTCATTCGTTCTAAGGAATTCTTCTTGCCACTCGAAGCTGGGGGATTCATCTGGAATCTTTGCTGTGGGATAGACAGCTACAATGAGCATCCCTAAAAACGCCAGAAACACTGCTAGCGACAACCAAAACCAAAGTCGTCCGATTTGAGACCATTTGATGTCAATCAATTGTTTCAACACAGGGTGGACAAGAATCCCACCATTTTCGGAGTCATCCGTTCCAGCAGAGTTTGCAATGTGATCCAAGAACGTATCTCCGCTCTGCAGTAGTGTGCTTTGCTTACCACCAACCCACACGCCGCTAAACCAAAAAGTCTTTCGGAAGCTGTTAACCCTGAGATCTTCTGGAACTTTTTCGAAAGTTTTTGCACTTTCGAATACCCCGAGTGATGTAAAATCCATTTTAACGAATTTTTTCTCCGATTCAGCACAACTTTCTTTGATTCTTACAATACTGATGGACGCATCGAGAAACCTTCTCAAACTGCGGGGAAAATGCTTTGATGCTACATCCGGAGACACAATCTTTAAGATGGACTGCCAAGACTTAAGTTCGTTGACTTCATCAAGTTTTGCTGCCTTGTGCAGGTCAACAAGTAAACGATCCAGCATTCCACCGACACCGATCTCAACACATTTATCCAGGCAAAGGGTGCCATCCTCAAGAGTTACCTGACAGAGGTATTGTACGAACTGGTTGCAGTCCATGAGCTTGCGGGCAGTACCCAGAACCAACTCAACACACCCACTAGACCCAGCTGAAACTCCCACACCGAAGGGGGTCATTCCATTGCATTTCCAGAACAGCAACTTTGCCAGTAACATGTAACCTAACTCAAAACTCAATACCTGACTAACCACTGACGTGTGGCCTTTTTGTGACGCTCGATGCAGTAACACTGTACTCTCGTTTTTGCCCCCTTCGAGAAGCATATCTCGCAATAGCTCAACATCCATCGCTGTCGCCAGCAGTATGACCTCCATCGTCTCAGTTCTACCGTCCTGAACAGCGCAAGCCAACATTCCCCTGGTATTCATATCATCTGCTAGAAGCACCTCACGTCGTAGATCGGGTTTGTCCGCCACTGCTGACAGTATCAACTTCACAACTTCCGTGTGACCCAACCTTGAGGGTTGATGGAGCGGGTTCTGTTTCCTATCCGTAACTGCCAAGAGCACCTCTCGCAATAAAGCTTCCTTGGTTTTCACCGCTGTTAGGATTATCTCAACCACACTGGTGTTGTTGAGCTCTGAGGCACGGTGCAACGGGGTGTTTTTCGATTCATCTTTTGCCAATAGAACGTCCCTCAGTAATCCTTGATTGCTATCTAGGGTGCTCATAATCACTTTTGCCACTTCGTTTTTGCCCTGAAGGGAAGCCCGGTGGAGTGGTGTTCGCTGATATTTGTCACCCAATAAGAGAACATCAGGTAGAATCCCACGGTTTGCTGCTGTGGCGATAATTTCCCGTACAACTTCTGCTCTTCCGTGATGACATGCCCAATGCAAGGCTGTGTTTCCACGATTATTAACCGCTATGAGAACGTCTTTTAGTGAACCAGCATCCAAGAGGACCTTTACTATCCCGCAGTGATTGTGCAGAGCAGCGACATGCAGAGGAGTAACCTCACCAAGCTGCCTCTCTTCGTCTTTGTCATTCTCGCCAGTATATTTGTAGTTGTAGTCACATTTGCTAAGTAGTAGCTCATTCGTTATGCCAAGAGATTTTGATCTTTCTAGTAGTTTCATCAGCTGCGGAATATCGTTTTCCACGCAGAGTCTGTGTATTCGTTTCAGCTGTCCTGGTGTTCCATCTCGTCCAAGGATATCTTCTGCCGTCCACTGAAGTGACGTTGTGTTAGTTGACAGTTAGTTCAAAGAATCGATTGCTGTATGCAGATGTTGACTCTATAAAATTATTAGTTGGGCCATATTTAAATTACTTCAAGTTTAAGTTACCTTATAAAGGTCGCTTTCATTGGGATCAGGATTCACTTCGGGTTTATCTGACTCGGGTTTATCTGACTCGGGTTTATCTGACTCGGGTTTATCTGACTCGGGCTTATCTGACTCGGTATGATCCCCATGGGACGTGTCTGATTCCTGTAAAGAGTGCCGCTAGAGTCATGGGCGTCACTATGATAAAAAGAAAACCGCCACACTGTTCATAGGTGGCGGTTTTCTTCATTGAACAGTCCCTGGTCTATAGACATTGAAGATATTTTCCACTAAGGTAGCTAGAGTGGGTGAAAACAAAACAAATTATTTGAATTGTTTATACTCCGTGATCCGGACAGATATATTGTTGAGTCCTCCCCTTTACTCAACAAGACAGGTCGAGGATCGGACAGTAACTTACGGGGTTAGATATTAGAGGAAGAACTGCCCCTAGTTCCAAGTCGCCCGAATTCATCGAAAATTTTTCGTGTTTTTAAGGCTAGAAAGGAAAGTAAATCATTAGAATGAATACTACGCTCATTAGAAGGGATTTACGCTCAGTAGATAAAAGCGAATATTAATTTCCGAGTCAAATCTCCCATGTCAGTATATGTACAAAGAAATCAAAATCAAGCTGGAAAAAGGATTTGTTGTTGCCACATTTAATTTGTGAACACTCAAAAATATTAAGAACATAGAACAAAGATGGTTTATTGTATGCCATACTTCAAGTGAAGTACAGTCTATGTATCTTGTCCGGCAGGAAAGAGAGAAAACAAAATTTCTCGCTAGTCAGTAAGCACTAACTTGATAGTACCATGCCTATTGCCTCTAATTGACATACACCGGAAAGAAGTACAACATTCAAAATTGCTGTTTCTCTCTGTGCAGTCTACATAGAAGTACACGATTCTTTGATTGTGTCACACAGCATCAAGTATTTGATCAAGAATATTGAGTTGCCTGACATTATTTTCGTACTTTGCAAAATTCAATTAAGAAAATATGCTTTTAATTCAAAGTTAAAGTAGTAACTATGTACTAATATTAATTCAAGATCATTGTGCTTTTGGGCAAATTCGGAAAAAGCAAGCAAAGTCGTATTCGTTCACTTGTATTAATAACGTGTTGAGTGTTTACTCGACTGGAAAGTTAGGGCCGGCCTTCGTACGAATACTGAATAGGGCCTATTCTCTCTCACTCTCTCTATCACTTTCTCTACTCAATTTTACAACATATCCGTCTCTGTGTGTTTACATACCGACCAGCCCGAACAGAGGCAGCAAACCATAGCCGCCAAGGAATAATAGCAAAAACTGTCGAGTAGTGGACTAGGGGTATTTGTGTAGAGCTACTGCAGACCCAAACTGAGAACTAATAGCCGCGCCGCGGGGCTGTACAAACAAAGCAATGCAAAAGAAGCTCTGCACGAAACGCGGTGTCCAATTAAAGACTATAGGAACATCACTCTTATCATAATAATATGTAGACTAGGAACTATAATCTCACATTTCTCTACTTCTAGGAGCTTCTTTTATTTGACGTAATTGCAGGCATGGATTTGTAGACTTACATTGAGCAAAAACAGACCACATGAGACGTTAGATCAAGACACTATCAAAGACTGAAAATTCTCTCCTATCCCTTTTCCTTTGTGCTAAATTTTACACTTGTTTCTATGTGATCTCTCTACAACTCAGAACACTTAACACTTATAGCTAGTCATAAGTGTTGTGTTCTGCTATTATAGCTGTAATGGGTAGTATGGCAAGCAAGTTTTGGGGTTCATCCAGTCCAAATGAGGAACCTGAAACGAAGATTGCAATGCTTGGTTTGGATGCTGCCGGCAAAACAACAATTCTGTATCGACTGAAATTGAACAAAACTGTAACAACGTTACCAACAATTGGATTCAACATCGAACAAGTGTCTCCGTGTAAAGGTGAAACTTGCAACCTTGATAAAACTTTTGAACTTTGTTGTCTATTCTCCCTCAACCTTTGATGTGTCACTGGCAAGCTAATTGTTACAATCTCATTTCCCCACAGGAATCAATTTAATGGTGTGGGATATAGGAGGACAGGAAAGGATCCGATCTGTCTGGAGTAACTTTTACAAAGATGCCAATGGAATTGTTTTTATTGTCGATGGACATGAAGGTCAGCCGGGAACTGATGACGATGGTCGTCTCTCTGTAAGTATTGTAGAAGAATATGCCAAAAACAAACAAAAATTAGTTGGCTAGAATGGTGGCCACTTTAATTTTGTTATCAAACTGACACCTTAATTGCCCTCTCCCGGGTTCATCGTGCGGGTTCACAGTGCTTTTTCGCCATATAATATGACGACTCCTAATTGCACATTGAAGACTAAATTAGTTTGATGCAGGAGGCCGCGGAGGCGTTGCGAGGAATTGTGGAGTCAAACGTACTCCCAACGAATGTACCATTTCTAATTCTGGCAAACAAACAAGATCTACCGACTGGTTTTAGTATCGACCAAATAGTGGAAAAACTAGATCTCCATTCAATGAGGTACAGACGTTTTTCCTCCCGGTAACCCGGACCTTGCGTATTCAATGCATAACCCTTGTGTATTCCTTGTGTAATCCTTGTGTATTCCCTCCGGAGTGGCGAGTACTTACCACTCACTTTATCTCCCTCCCTCAGGAATAACCAATGGCATATACAATCCTGCTCTGCTATAACCGGTGATGGCCTTCACGAAGGATTCGAAAAGCTTTCAGAGATGCTGACTAATAATTGCGGACGTTGCCTGAGATGCGCAACCAAGAGTCAAACTGGTGCAATCGTTGATGAAAAATCGTCTCGGGAGATTGAGAGAGAAAGAGAGTGGTGACTCAGATTAGAGAGATACACCAAGTCAAATGTACCCATACCAAAATCTTCATTCATGATCTTTCTGGCGGGGCCAACCCAATCTGAGTACACTGTCGCTCGCTCAGATCATTTTGAGTAATGAGTATCAAAGGGGGCTTAAAGTCGGATTTTTTGAAATTCCGGAGCACAAATAAAATGTTGTGCGCCACCCAGTTGTGCGCCACCCAGTAGGAGTTGACAACTTCAAAAAATCCGACTTTACGAATTACCATTATTATTATTTTTATTTTTCATTTCACCTCCGATCAAAAAATGACCTTTAAGTTTACGAAAGATCTCTTGAGTTCCTATGCAATATTGAAACTTTATTATATGTATTAATTGGACAGAGCTCGATTCCCTTTGTCTAAAGATCCCCGGAAGTTTGAAATTGGTTGAGAAAAGTCCGAGTTATGGAGTAAAATGTCTCAAACATGAATATTTACTAGATGCCATGGTGTGCTGTTCCCGGTTGTACTGCTTCGTCACTGAGACGCTCCCAAAGTATCATTGGGCGGCCGTTCTTACGGTTTAAGCTAATGCCGACAAATGAGGGATTGAAAGAGGAGTGGCTATCTGAGATCGGGAGGCCAAGAAGCGATGCGAAGCTGAAGGGTTTGCGTGTATGCACTGACCATTTTCGGTAATATTATAATTTTGATTCAATACCATTTCTAAATCAAAGAGATAATACATACTTCTAAACCGAATATAATTGGACCGAGTTGTCGTCAGTTTGTTATGAACGCTTGTCTTTGAACTCAAACCCATCAGCATGTATGTATCTGTATACAAAATAAAAAAGAAAACTGATAAGATCAATCATTCTCAGACTTGACCAGTTTGATGTGGATAGAGTGCGACGGTTGTATCAAGATCTGAAGTCAGTGGTACGGGATGGGGAACTTCCTAACACAAAAAGCGCCCAACTCAAATTCAAACAGGGGTCCTCTATCCCTTCTCAAGGGTTACCTATTGGGAATAGTAAGTTAATTTACTATGGGACATGGGTGACTTCGTAACCAAGTTTTCCATGTCCCTATCATTTCTCACTCTCTCTACTACTTACCTCTAGTCTTCCTTTCAACTGCTAACCCCATTTCTCTCGTAAAGACAACCTGGGTTTTGATATCGAAAAACAGACGAAGGAGGATGATCTCTACATCGAGAAGTTTGTCCGAAAACTAGGCCCTTCTTCATCTGCAGGTAATATACCGCGATGTCGATCTCCCTCCTTCCTGGGGTGAGCCATGACTTCAGTCTTCAGCTGCGTATGGACATGGTTCTCCCGTTCTTGTTCTTACTTGGTCAAGCAATATGTACATTATTTGTGACGCGCAACGTTTCACTCTCAATGGAAAGTTGATGTCAGCACTCACAATACGCGTCAAGCATGCTTCCAGGCCTAAACGGACCGCCGCCATGAGCTTTGGCACGTCGACTTGCCCGTGAACATGAGGGGCGCAACGTGCCCAACACGTCGACCCCCTCTGCTTTGTCTCCTATGAGACCCTCCTCTTCGCACCGGGACGAAGGCCCGGTGCGGCTACGTGAGGCACGGTGTACAGTCAGTGTAGGACAACATCTGCTCTATTTGCCATGCTGTTTCAGTCTGTAATCGGATTACTAATCCAGTAATAATAAATATATATTTTTAGGGTGAATGGAAATAAATAGAAAAATACAATACATTCATTTAAAAACAATCGTGCAACTGCACATTATTTGATGAAATAAAAAACACAGTTTTTGGCAATAATAGATCCTCTTGAGTCCCATTCCCCTATCTATCTCTGTAGCAATTCAAATTAGATATCCGTAACTCAGGACACTCCCGTGGTTTTGCAGTGCTTAATCAGTAGGGCTGTGGTGAGAGGATTCAACCCACCAATTCTTGCTATCATATCTCTCTTGCTGAAATGATACGCTAGGTTAATGACACGAGATATATGACAGATCGCAATGACAGTGACACGATATATTGAATCAATCGACAACTTGATGTATACAGAAATCAGAAATGAGATTTGAGCATAATCATTTCAATTTCATACCTGTTCAAAAGGTGACCCAAGGAGTTAAAACCAGCGGACAGGAGCCTAACTTGCGCCAGGTTCAAACAAGAAACGCAAGACAACATCTGTTCTAATATTCGCTGTTTCTCGGTCAGTTTTGTAGCACCGGGTATGGTGAGAGCTGTTGGTGATGTACTCTTGATGAGACCGGAGATAATAGCTGCCGTTTGCTCTGAAATAGTGGTTGTAATTAGTTGTTTGGATTCTGAAATCGAGAGGTAATTAGTTGTATTTGTAAGGTTCGATCTTATCCAGATGCTAGATACTGATCATTACTCAGTATCAGTATGCGATCAATTAATTACTGATCCGAGCTACCGTAACCTTGGTCATCAGAACTATCATTTGTCATCTAGGCTGGTCATCATTTCTCTCTCTCTCTCTCTCTCTCTCTCTCTCTCCCTTTCTCTATCGCTCTCTCTCTAACTCTATCTCTCTCTCCCCCTCAGACAAATTCCCAATTAATGACCTCGCGAGCAGGTCACATGGCCACGTACTAATGAATTGGAAATAAACCGATATTATATAAGGCCCGATATATACTCAGTATATCTGATGGAACCATATCTTGTTGTTTGTTCTCCTAACAGTTGGTGGGGTAAGGGCTACCCTTCTGTTTACTAAACAGTTGGTGCGCTACCCTCCTGCTTTAGAGCTACCCGTCTGTTTAGGGTAGGCTGTATTTGTACACACGGCATGTTGCGTTAGTCACCCAGCTAGGGAAGGTAAATTATCCCTTTTATTACCTTCTAGTTAGGAACTAAACTTCCTCGATAGACATCAACAATGATCTGACGCTGAGAGCAGTGATAATTGTGATACCCTACTCTTCCTTTTTACTTCAGGTGTAGCTATTAAAGAACGATGCGAACGGAAAACTACTGGAAAGACTGCACTGAGACGTAGCGCACGAATAGAGGGTCGAGCAAGGCAACGGAGAACCCTCTCATCAGTATGAACAATTATTGCACATGTAGTGTAGATTGCAATTGGGCACCTCACACCCCTCAGAGGGGAGCTGCTACGCTACGCCCCGGTGACAGCGAATGGTATAGCTCATAATTGGCGTAGCCCCTGCTTCTGTTTTGCACGGTGGAGAAAGTCAAAAGCCATGGTGAGGTTGTGAAGAGACACTGTTCCACGTGTGTTCTAGTGGGTACTCGACCAGCTCCTTGACTCGGTCTTGCTCTCCTTTTTGAGTAAAAATTGAGCAGAGTCGGGTTACAAAACAATATGTTATTTTGCGAGGGAAAGATTGTCTATTTCAGGCAGGTGAAGAATACTCCGACCCTACCGGGGCAAACTGACACGGCAGGGTCAGTACCGCCAGAGAGAGAAAGATAGCCAGTCAGAGCATTGGCCTGACCCATTCTTGGAGCGTGTAAGAACTGTGGTCAGAGCATTGGCCTGACAAGAGAGAGCAATATTAAAACTCACCCTGTGAGAAAGAGAGGAGAAGTAAGGTGTTGTGAGAGGGAGATCGAAGTTTGTGTTGTGTTGCTACAAACTGTTCTGCATCGTAGATCTCCGTTTTATTTAGTAACTGAAACATAATTATCAGATCATTCATCATCAGATCATTCAGACCCATGTACCTATTTATTGCATGCAGACCATTTGGATCACCTAGTAATTCCGAGATCCATGACTTGTGAGGCTGTTTTATTTCATAAAATCAAAGGTTTGGTAGATTCGATCTATGCATGACCATGACCTACCTTTCTCTTTCTCTCCTGAATGTGTTCGGCTATGATAACTACTGTTTTGTAGTGTCTGTGTAGCTCATGGGACCTAGTCGTCAACTCAAATACCCCTTTGTACACATCTGAAGAGAGGGGATTGAAGGGAAATGTGGGAATCAAGAATGATATTAGAAAGATTTTGGTAATGAAATTACCCCACCACGCGAGCGCCCCGGTGCAATAATAGGGGTGACTTCATAACCAAAGAAATATTGTATTCGTTATTATCAGATAATTTCTCCCACAATCTCAGAGCCAAAGCACGGTAAGGTGTACCAAATGTTCATGTTAGCTAGGTATGATACCTGTGAGAGTAACACGAAGAACAACTGTAGCGGTGTTAACAATGAAATCACAATCACCCATCTCTCCCCTCACCTCCACGTTTAGCCCGTATCTCCCTCTTAGTACACTACACACTTGATTATTTGATGCTGCCTGGGGGGAGGGGGGAGTGTTGCTAAGATAACATTGGATAGAGATCAGTGGTATATTGGAGGAAATTGGAGGGAATAAAACTCACCCTTGAGCGAGCGAGAACAGTGCAATCATTTATATCCTTTATAGATCCTGGTTGGTTAGACTCTGGTTTGCTGGAAATACTCTCTTTCTTCTCGGCAACACTACAACCAGGACCATCCATTTTCTCGTTGTCCACTGGTGATCTCTTAGTGGAATTAGCGACAGCAGCAGCACATGCTTTATCAACTAGGGAGCAATCCAGGTCTATACTATCTCCAAAGAGATCAAATGAGCTCGTCTCAGCGGGTGGCTGGGTTTTAGTGATGGTAGAGGCGAAATCGCCATCCATATCTGTAGGGGGGAGAGGGGAATTATATAACAAATCCAACCGAGCAGCATGTGCGAAACAACAGACAAATTGTTGTCATATTTCCCTAACTAAAGATAAAACCAGGTATACACAATTTGTACCTTCAAGAAGATCGTCAAGACCGAGTAAAAATGAAGATTTGTTTGCAGCTGGAGGTTTCGTAGACAATGGCGCCTCTTTTGATGGACCAACTTTGGGAGATATATGTTTTGATGAAGGAGCAGGTTTTGAAGGCACCTGTTTTGATAAAGGAGCAGGCAGAAGATCGTCAAGACCAAGTAGAAATGAAGATTTGTTTTCTGCTGGAGGATTCTTAGACAATGGCGCCTCTTTTAATGGACCAACTTTGGGAGATATATCTTTTGACAAAGGAGCAGGTTTTGGGAGTTTCCTAGAAGGAGTTGTTCGGGTCGACACGGGCTGGGCGAATCCAGCTTTGGGAGACTCTTTACTAGCAAGAGGGGATTCCTCAAACTCCCTCACTCGACGGGTCTTACTTTTCTTTGTCTTTCTAACCGGTGTTATTGTTCGATCCTGATGATAGAGAATTTAAAGTGTTATGGAAGCGAGTAAAATACGAATATAACACTATATTTGCTATTTATGGGCTACGAGCATCTAGAGTTCTATCCTAACAACTCAACAAATCCCAAGTGGGATGGTGTCATGACTCATGGATGGTGAGAGTAACACGAAGAACAACTGTAGCGGTGTTAACAATGAAATCACAATCACCCATCTCTCCCCTCACCTCCACGTTTAGCCCGTATCTCCCTCTTAGTACACTACACACTTGATTATTTGATGCTGCCTGGGGGGAGGGGGGAGTGTTGCTAAGATAACATTGGATAGAGATCAGTGGTATATTGGAGGAAATTGGAGGGAATAAAACTCACCCTTGAGCGAGCGAGAACAGTGCAATCATTTATATCCTTTATAGATCCTGGTTGGTTAGACTCTGGTTTGCTGGAAATACTCTCTTTCTTCTCGGCAACACTACAACCAGGACCATCCATTTTCTCGTTGTCCACTGGTGATCTCTTAGTGGAATTAGCGACAGCAGCAGCACATGCTTTATCAACTAGGGAGCAATCCAGGTCTATACTATCTCCAAAGAGATCAAATGAGCTCGTCTCAGCGGGTGGCTGGGTTTTAGTGATGGTAGAGGCGAAATCGCCATCCATATCTGTAGGGGGGAGAGGGGAATTATATAACAAATCCAACCGAGCAGCATGTGCGAAACAACAGACAAATTGTTGTCATATTTCCCTAACTAAAGATAAAACCAGGTATACACAATTTGTACCTTCAAGAAGATCGTCAAGACCGAGTAAAAATGAAGATTTGTTTGCAGCTGGAGGTTTCGTAGACAATGGCGCCTCTTTTGATGGACCAACTTTGGGAGATATATGTTTTGATGAAGGAGCAGGTTTTGAAGGCACCTGTTTTGATAAAGGAGCAGGCAGAAGATCGTCAAGACCAAGTAGAAATGAAGATTTGTTTTCTGCTGGAGGATTCTTAGACAATGGCGCCTCTTTTAATGGACCAACTTTGGGAGATATATCTTTTGACAAAGGAGCAGGTTTTGGGAGTTTCCTAGAAGGAGTTGTTCGGGTCGACACGGGCTGGGCGAATCCAGCTTTGGGAGACTCTTTACTAGCAAGAGGGGATTCCTCAAACTCCCTCACTCGACGGGTCTTGCTTTTCTTTGTCTTTCTAACCGGTGTTATTGTTCGATCCTGATGATAGAGAATTTAAAGTGTTATGGAAGCGAGTAAAATACGAATATAACACTATATTTGCTATTTATGGGCTACGAGCATCTAGAGTTCTATCCTAACAACTCAACAAATCCCAAGTGGGATGGTGTCATGACTCATGGATGAAGAATTAGGGATTAGGATTGATTTTTAATTACAAACCTCTGTTTGGCGTTGGGTAAACACTGCCGTTTCCTCAAAGTCATCGTCCAACAAACTGAATTCCTCATCATCACAAATAAAGCTGTCAAACTCTCCCGTTTCGTCTCGAGGGTAAACGTCCTTACTAAATATAACACATGATGTTATGTGTGATGAAAAGTGTGAAGTTGAGGTGGTATTGACACAGGCGATTGGAGGTTTTGGGCAGGGGATATGAAGGGGTGGTTGTGGGTTTATTTGTAAAACATGATCAGGGTCTGTCAGCAGGCCCGTCAGCAGTTTCGCACCGTTTTCAAAATGTCCGCACAGACGACTAGCACAAAATGAATGTACCAACCTGGGATCTTGGGAATATACATCTCCAGTAAATTCCTGGCCCACGGTCCGTATCACTTGGTGGTTATTGGCTGCATTGTGCCGCAGATAAAATGTCTGTCCGGAACCTCATTGTTAATTATTTAATAGTCGTCTAGATGCATTTAGCATTATATGACGGTGTTCACAACTTGGTAAATTAACTAACAACTATTCTACACGGTATACCTTGGGATGGCTCCTCTAGTTCCAGGAAATCTTCCATGGAGCTACTCATTAGATCCTCATCCCCATCCCTCTCCTCCTCACCTTCCTCATCATCAACATCTTCAGCCATGTCATCCACAAACATACAACCTAGGAGGGGAAATCAGAAAAATTTTCGCAACTGATTTATAAAAAGCTGCAAACCACTCTACCCCACTTATTTTGATTTAGGCTAATTTTGATCGGATTTCCCCTACTAACCCTGTTTCTTCTGCCGTTTGGTTGGTGGCTGCTGTTGTTGTTGTTGAGTGCACAGGATGTTATGAGCGGGTCTACGTCGCTTTGTAACCACCAAAGGTGACACCATTTCTGGGGTTGTTATAGCAACGGCAGATGGTTTGGTTTTACATGGAGTTGTAGTTGTAGTGAAATTCTTAGAAGTTCCATCCTTCGTTTTGTTAATACCCCATTTGAGAGGGGTGGTTTTGTTTAGCACACTCAGTTTCAGGCTGACAGGAGTTGTGTTTGATCGGTTTTCTTTACCGGCAGCAGCTGCAGGGGTAGACGCTGTGTTTGGGAGAAATGGGGTAGTTGCCAGGGGAGCTCGGTTCGACTTTTTAGGTGTTTCCTGATCAAAGTTGCAATTGTTTTCCGGTTGCTCGGTAACCGTTTCAGAGTTTTTAGGGTCGTTGTTTATTGCCGGTTTGGTGATTCGACCCATGACTTCTTGGGTTAACTGGGACCCAATGGAGAGATCTGAAAAGAGGTCTTCATCCGAATCAACAGCATCACCACGGTGATCAGCTGCTTGATCCTTCACTTCCAACCGGACCACCGAGTCAAACAAGTTAGACTGACTTGCAATCTGGTTCACATCAATTGAGTCAAACAAATCCATATGGGAATCATCATCATTTATTTCTGTCGCAATGACGTCACTTTTTTCTGTGACATCACGTGCTTCTGTGACGTCACAATGTTGTAATGTGATGTCATCAAAGGAATCTTCCTCTGCACCGATTGTAACATCACTAAGACCAGATGTCACATCTCCCACCTCATCTTCCTTCCTCTCTCCCTCCATAACAACATGAGGGGGTGAGACAGGCGGTTGGTTAGGGGGTGAGACATCTTCAGGGTGCTGGTTTGGGGAGGGACACAGGGAGATTTCAGAGAGAGATGGGAGTGTAGATGGTGGACCTGGTATTGACCGGAGAGAAGTGTCACCAACACCCCAGGTATCATTCAGGAAGCGACCCAAACTCCTTCTTACCTCATTCAGTGTACCACTATCACCAGGAAGCTGGCCTGAGCATATTGTGAGATCTGTAGCAAAAACATCATTTTGTAGAATTATCGAGTCTTCGGTTGAGGATGATGTGTTGTTTTCTTCCCCCTCCTTTTGTAGTTTGGGTGAATCAGGTATGTGGATAACTGAATTGTTTTTCTCTGAAGTTCCTCCATTGTTCCTTCCATTATTGTCTGGAGATGACTGCATTCCTACACCTGCACCCTGATGTCTCTCAGGACCTAGAGGTTCGCTCCCCCCACTTTCAGGATCAGCTTCCATACCCCCTATCTCGAGACCAAGATTAGCCTCCATATCCCCTATCTCAGGATCAGCTTCCATATCCCCGGGACTACACAGTGCTTCCGTATCGGGGTATGGAGGGGGTGAGGACATGGGGGACCAGTTATCAGCCACCTCTGTTACCTGATCCACTGCAGCAGTAGTCTGGTTAATACGATCCCTGTCTCCTTGGAGGGTCTAGACTGACGGAGGTTGACCTAGTACCACACTAAGAACAGGGGAGAGAGCCTTTTTAGCAACTTTATCAGGGCATGTAGGAGCCACTTTACGATGTTCAGGTGGAAGACAAGAGAACAGACTAGGTTGGGACTTCTTAACAAACGGGAGCTTGGTTTGCTTCAGTTGCTGGCCAGCGAAATCTTCATCATCTGATAAAACACATATCACTCCTCCACCTCCTCCTTTTTTGGGAGCATCACTTTTCTTCTTTGATCCCTTCTTCTTCTCCTCACAATTCGTTGGAATATCCTCTGGGTCCAGGTTTTCTGACATTTCTTCCTCATATTTGATAATGGCTTTGGAACCCTTGAATAACTCGTTAACCTGATCGGGGAGGGTTGTGAGGTCTGGGCAGTGCTGGACTGTTCTTACTGTCTCCCTGATATCGGGATATCCGGAGGGCCAGATTATTTATCCAGATTATTTCAGTATCAATTGAAATTATTTCACACTCACCTCCATTATGTGAATTAACGTCATTGTCCCCATGGAATGCCCGATATTAAAAGCGGCTTGTTCACATCCCTGCCAGTGTATCCATCGATCTAGACATCCCGCCAGAGAAAACTTCCTGAATAATACTTTGTGGAGATGACGTAATGGATCCCTTATTGATCACTCAGTTCTCAAAACTTTCAGTGAGATACT
>AVPN01001564.1:15546-16908 GCA_000695325.1 Pleurobrachia bachei | reverse complement strand
CTCTCTCTCTCTCTCTCTCTCTCTCTCTCTCTCTCTCTCTCTCTCTCTCTCTCTCTCTCTCTCTCTCCCCCCTCTCTCCCCCCTCTCTTTGTCTCTCTCTCTTTCTCTCTATCTCTCGCTCTTTCTATCTGAAATAACAGTCCTTCCATCGGCTTCTCCACGAAATACAAAACCTCGACGAGTCATCCATGGGAATCGGGAACCTTTATTTCAGAGAGATGTCGTGACTGAAACAAGCAACTGACGTATGCGAATAAATTATGCAATATATCTCATTGCTCGAGCGAGACCGAGCTAGTCTATCATCTGTGCTGCATGTACTTTTCCAATGTGGCTAAGTGATACCCATTATATCATCTCCTAATTTGGTGTTAAAAAGCTTTTATTGAGCGTGCTTTCTTTATTATCACTGATGGACGTGGAATTAACAAATTTATGCAGTATGCACCCTTTATAAAGAAATTGTCTCTCATATTAATTTCTATTGTTATATTTAGTGTTGCAGTATCAACGACCCTCAAATTATAATTATCTCACCTAGAATTAAACCAAACTATAACAAATATTACTAGCCACAAATATTACTAGCCACTATTCGACTCAAAATCAGCCGATTGGTCAACTTATTGATTCAGTTATAACAAATATTGACAATCTGCAGCGTGACATATGGCAGAGTCAGTTCATGTTGGTGAAACAGTTACGAAAACTGAATCTGGAGATTCGAAATACACTGTAAGTGTTTTAATGAAACTCAATTAGATTGCAATATTTCAATATTGAACTACCTTTTAATATTTTGTTTCATAGTTATTTCAATAGCACTTTGCCTCTCCACCAGTTCTCTAATTTTTTTATTCCCTTTCTTTCCCTCTCGTGACTCATGATACATCGCCCACTATATTGAAACATGAACCCCGTCCTCATACCTTCTAGAATCTTTCTACTTTCTGGATGTTTCTAGCATTCTTCATATTATCACATCAGTTTGTAATACACACACTGGCCGATTTGAGGTTGAATTTCTCTCCCTGTCTCCGTGCATGCCTCCATTTTTTAATTTCATCTATCTCTTTTCCACTCTCTCTTCACTCTCTCTATCTCTTTCTCTCTCCCAGTCTCTTGTGTGCACATACTGCTAGTAGTACTGCACATATAGCTACAGCAATGTATCTGTAAGAGAGAGTGTAACATAGTTACATCTCTCTCTTTCTCTCTCTCTCTCTCTCTCGCTCTGGTGTAAACAGGCTGAGCAAACTGCAACACACCACTTCTCACTACATCGACCACTTCTCTCTTGCAGCCAGCTGTACAACCAAGAATTATCTTCTCCCGCACACACAATCACTTTCATTCTGTACT
>AVPN01001564.1:3046-13046 GCA_000695325.1 Pleurobrachia bachei | reverse complement strand
TAGTCACTATGTTTAGAGATGACATAATTCAGACACGAGGGGTGCATAATATATATCATGGGGTCCCTTGATCTACCCCACTGTCGGGTATGTTGATAGAATGAACCACTGCCAAAGATGAGGGGGGAAACCCAGTATCCCAGGTTCCTAAGACGTCTTTATCAAATAAACCACTCCCCTCCTCAGTGTTGAGGTACAGAAATTCTTGGCAATGGACAGGCACACAGAGGACGGGGGCACCTTCACATATCCCTCTGATGATAGTACAGGGTGTGCTTCGGATCTCAATGATGATGGAATTAACCTGGGATCCTCTCATAACAAGAGGTGAAAATCTTTAACCAAGTTGAAAAACAAATTGAGTATAACTTCAAAAGAGACACTTTCTGTCTTGTCTAACTACCTTTCATGCTCCTTAGTCCTTACTACACTCTTACAGTGCAAGGCCACATAATTTCGAGTACCTAAAAGTTATCGGTACTGGTAGTTTTGGAAAGGTATCAAGTGTTGTGCTGACTAATGATTTAATATGTGTTAATGTAACCATGGTAACGCGGGTCGCGGTGTAACCATGGTAACGCGGTGTAACCATGGTAACCACGATAACGCTATTAATGTGTAACCATGTATGTGCTGTGTTTCAGTGTGAAAATCAGGGATTTTAAGATGATCAGTGTACTTGGCAAGGGCAGCTTTGGGAAAGTAAGTAGGGGACGAAAGGAGACTAGGGAGTTTAGGGGAAATAAGGGAGTTAGGTGTATCACAAATGGTACTGCTCCACGTTCTTCCTTTACGATTGGGACCGTGATCACTTTTTACCGGGTGGAGGTGTATGTCAAATAAAATGTGTGTATCTCTGATTGAGTGTAACTGTACAGGTGATTCTAGCTGAACACAAAGAAACCGGCCAGCACTACGCCCTGAAAGTTCTTGAAAAACGGCTAATCATCGTGAAAAACGAGGTAGGGACCCCCTCCTTATTCCCCCACCCTTCACACCACTATTAGGTTATCCTGGCACGGCAGAGTGTCAATGGAGAGAAGCAGTATTATGCCATTAAAGTGGTGGATAAACAGTCAATATTGAAGAGGAATGAGGTGACGTAGTGACTAGTGTGTGTGGAAAGTGATTCAACACGTAACAATTATTTATTTGTTCCCCCACAACTCTAGCTCTGTCCTCGAGACCGTTCTTATCAAATCAAATCAGCAATTCTTTACCTGTTATTATTGGCTTTTTGGAGTCTGTAATTCATTTTAGTTTTTACCCTTCGTAACCATTTGAAGTCTCCCATTATTTGAACTCGCCCGTCCGATTTCATAATCCCCTTCAAATCTGTTTGTTTCAGGCAAAGCACATCATGGCGGAGAGGAACGTTTTGATCCACAATGTCAAGCACCCCTTCCTTGTGGTACGTTACCATGGTGATATGTTGCTATGGTGACTCCGGTTCATAATGTTGTTACCATGGTTACCATCACGATGAATACAATAATTATAGCTCCGAGGTGTTATCATCTTGATATTTTCAGAGCCTAAAATACTCCTTCAAGACGAATGAGAAATTATTCTTTGTCCTGGACTATGTGAATGGTGGTGAGCTGTTCTTTCACTTACAAAGGGAACGAACCTTCCACGAATCGAGGTACAATATCAATGTCCCTAGGAAACATCTTGATCTATTTTGGTTTTGACATACTGTTTGAGTCAGTTTGAGTCCCCCGTAGTTGTTTGGTAATCCAAACGAAGGGAAGACATCACCAGCATGATTGTCAACAGTAACAATCCCCCTCCCTCCCAGGGCCCGGTTTTATGCGGCTGAGATTGCCAGTGCTATAGGATATCTTCACAGTATTGATATTATCTATCGGGACCTCAAGCCTGAAAATATCTTACTCGATAAGGAGGTTAGTTAGGTGTTTATGGTGTTGAATGGGTCTCTAGTTGACCGGGTGTCTAGTAACCTGTAACGGCATCGGGATCACCCAGTTCTGTTGTTATGTTCTAACTCTCCTTTACGATACATATTTGTGTGCAAGCTGAGTGAGGGTCAAGCAGTGCAACCACTAACCAGTTCTAACAGACCTAACTTGACACTCCCTCAGGGCCACATAAAACTGACAGATTTCGGTCTTTGTAAGGAGGGGATTGCCCTCAACAAGACTACAAATACCTTTTGCGGGACCCCTGAGTATCTAGCCCCAGAAGTTATACAGAAACAACCCTATACTAACGCTGTAGATTGGTGGTGTTTAGGGGCCGTGCTGTATGAAATGATATTTGGACTGGTAAGAAACGAAAATAGGGCTGATTCAAAACACACTATTAAACCGCTTTTATTCGGCTGGTTACTCTCTCCTAACACTTTTTAGGTTAGAGTAGAACAGCAACTCCTAACCCACTCCTCCCACTTCCCAGCCGCCCTTCTACAGTAAAGATACTAGGGAAATGTATGAGAATATCTTGTATAAACCAATCCGGTTTAAGAGTCATGTTTCACTACACGCTAAACGGCTCTTAGAAGGGGTAAGGATACTAAAAGAGTGTTAGAGATGGAGAAAGAAGTGTAGTTATTACTGGTACATATATTCTGGTTATATTCTGCATCAGACCCTACAACCATATCATTTCAGTTGTTACAAAAGCAAGTTAACAATCGGTTAGGATCTTCCTCAAGAGACGTGGTAAGTCGTTGTCTCAAGTAGAGATCTTGCTCCAGAGAGAGCTGCTGTTATTTCCAGGAACATAGTTCCAATTGAACCCCCACCAGTTACCACTCTAACCCCTATCCTCCACTATACACAGGCTGATATAAAAGAGCACCCATTCTTCCTGTCCATCGACTGGGACCTATTAGAACGAAAGGAGATAAAGCCTCCATTTGACCCCCACGTCAAGGATCACCTGGACCTAAAGCACTTTGACCCTCAGTTTACCAACCAGAATGTGCCCAACTCTCTCATGATGTCGCCCCAGAAACTGAGTGTCAGTGTTGCTGATGCAGATGACGAATTCTTTGGGTTCACCTACACCCAACGGAGTTACGAGGATGATGATGAGTGAGGAGGGAACCTCGACCGAATCAGGGCAATACTGGTCCCTGATTGGCTGATAACCAGTCACGTGACCTAAATAACGAGTTCTGATTGGTTGTTTACTTGCTTTCTGGGCAGTGTTAGAAAGGGTGCAAGATAGGATTATGTTAGACAGCTTGGTGGGAGTTGTATGGATTTGGTTGGACTTCCTGAGCGAGAGATTGTTTCGACCGAAAGAGACCCATTTGTGTTATTGTTTTGTGTGTGCGACGTGTGTGTGTGATTGTGTGTGTGTACTGTGTTATCTATTATATGTGTGACGAGTGAGTAAGGTGGGAAAGAGAGATTGAGAGAGCGTTTGTTTGTAGTGTTTGTACGTTTGTGTATGTGTAGAGTTTGATCTTTTTATACAACTGGTATTCACACAGCTGACAGCAGTCAAAAAGAGGGCCCTAAATCCCCCAATGACCAAATTGATTTCGTGTTTACCTTGATCCTCATTAATAAGAAATATGTGGATCATGGTAACATGATTTATGTGCCTGTGTGTGAGTTCCGGTTAATTTGATTCTATCTTGGGGAAATCTTGTGTGTCCTATTATTATTAGAGATGTTGAAGATTTATTAACTTAAACTAGCTAATATATAACTCATTTATAGAGTTAGTGAGCTAACTTGGTAGCTAACTAAGCTAGGTAGCTAGGTTAGCAGATCTCTAGAACCGATGATGTTTCCCACCGGAATGTGGGGAAGACACGTCCGGGGTGTGGGGCGAGATCTGTCAGGCCAATGTATTGACCGCAGTTCTTTATTTTACCCCTATACAAGCAGCCTAGTGAACCATGAAGTGCGTGAACTAGTTCTAGGTTCTCCAGGACTGCTCCTTGTTCCAGGGATTGAGAATCCTGTATTTTTGTAACCGTGTGTTTGTGTTGACAAGTTGCATTTATCCACCATTTCATGTCGAAATGGGATGATAAATGGAACTTGTGTTTGTGATATATGTTGGTATAATGCTTTTCCGGTCCTCTTGTATTTATATCCCGCAAATGCTCTTCTATTTGTGAAAGCCGAGGGGAGTTTTGAGCATTTTATCTCGTATCACTTTGCCTTTTTTACCTTTTTACAAACTCCTAAACAACGTTTTCTCTGTTTGAATAAAACAAACTCGGGTGCCAGCTCAATGGAAATTGGAATGCTGCGGTGACCAGTCTGAATGGGGATTCATCTTTTTTGCTCGTCAAAACAGGACATTCATTGCGCGGAAGTTCATTTGCGCGTCACTTAAATGCGCGCACATTATATTCATTTGCATGCGAAATTAAAAATCACGTTTTAAAAAAACGCACTTTTCCGCCAGAAAACTTTCGCCGCCAAGAAGTTTACACCGTTTTTGGCCATCGATCAGCCATTTCTTGGCCAAATTCCTAAATCTTATGCTCAATGGAAAGAGGACATTGAGATCATTCAAATGAGCCCATGAAAATCAAAATCGGCGCAAAATTCGCGGCGTAATGGCGTGAAATGCGCATTCTCATCACTGTGCCGTAACTTTAAATCGCTGATTTTCATTTTCTTGGGAGTTGGCTGTTGGACTCATTTGAAAGATCTCAATTTCCTCTTTCCAATGTGTTCAAGATTTGGCAAATTGGTCTAGAAATAGCTGAGTTATGGCCAAAAACGGTGTAAATACTGAACTTTTTTAGGACTCCATACACTCAAAACTCAAACACCCCTAACCAGTTTGTTATGGACAAGGGATTCGTTGTTGATGGACGAAGAGCAACCCAACGTATTCAGCCGCTGAACTATTTTAATCCCCGGGCTAACAGCATTCGGGCGAGCATTCACCATGCACACGGACCCGGAATTTATAACTCAAGTGTCCGTCCGACCCGGGTAGGCCGGAGTATTGCCCCCGATCTTCATCCCTTGTGCACAAAGGGGCGTGTCAGACAGTTCTTGTATGACTTCACAGAGAGCAAAAGTTTCCATGTGTTCATGCTGCTGATAATTCTAAGCAACACTGGCCTGATCGGTCTTCAAACCATACCTTCCATCCAAAACTCGATCGGTTGGTATCTCTCCCTGTTGAATATCTTTTATCTCGCTGTCTACATCATGGAATTCGCTCTAAAACTGGGTGCACTGTTCCACAAGTATTTTTGTGATCGGTGGAACCTATTCGATTTCTTCATCGTCATTACATCTCTCGTGGATTTCGTTTGGCCCATGGTTATGACTGCATCCCTGACAGTTGACACAGATATATTCCGGATTTTCCGTCTTCTCAAATCACTGCGAGCACTCCGTGCACTCCGGGTGATCAGGACCATACAGTTCTTGAAGAACCTCCAGATCACAGTGAGCGCCATTGTCCAGTCCATTCCTGCTCTGAGCAGTATTATCATGTTGATCAGTCTGGTTCTTTACATCTTTGCTATTGTGGGCAAAGGATTGTACGCTGAGGTCGATGAGAAACGATTTGGAAACATAGGTCAGTTTTACAAAATCGTCAAAAATTGGCCAGCTTTAGCTCACCACCAGTTAGGGAATTAAAATGGGATAAGACAACAATCAGTTATCCTCCCTCACAGGTTTCGCAGCGTTTACCCTTTTCCAACTGCTAACCCTCGACGACTGGTTCTTTATGTTCACGGAAGTTCGAAATAACCACCCCGAATACTGGCATATTCTCATTTACCTGGTAATCTTCATCGTACTGGAGAACTTCATTTTCATCAACTTGTTCATTGCTGTCATCGTGGACAATCTTGAGAGGTAAGCTGCATATAGTGTTCTTTGTTATTTCTGTTGTGTTTGTTATTTCATAATATATGAGCTTAGCTTGTTATTTCTGTTGTGAGCTCGTTTTAAACATCCCAAAATGCAAAGTTAGGAAGAGAAAGAGGGGCTAGGTACTTATTTTATTATGCTGTTTTGTGTTCCTGGTTCTAGGCAACATATAATAAGAAGAAGAATGACTTGCAAGTGAGAGAGAGAGAGAAAGACCCGTTGCTAGGTAGTACACATCTTCTCATAGTAGTAGTGGTGGTAGTGGTGGCCGGAATACAGCATATGTCGCTATACTTTAACATTTCCCTGGGTACTTTGGGCACGTTGCGCTATACGTGGTGCGTGAGCTGCCAACTGGGTTATCTTGGGAATCTCGCTGTGATAGGTGGCACTCGGCAATCGAGCTCTAATACACCTTGGGATTAATCCTCTCCTTAATTCCACCTCCTAAACCACTTTTATATCGTTAGTCTGGCATAATAAGAGAGCTATAAGAGTGGCATGAGTGGCCTCTATATATGTGAGATGGGTAGTGAGATAGATTTGGAAGATAGAGAGAGAGAAGTTTGTAACACACAAAGCGCACGTGTGAGCTGCTCTTATATATGTCCGGGGGAATCACCGAATCACACTATGGGAAATTGTCGGTGGGACTCATTGTACGAACATTACAAGAGTATACTTCATCTCTCACACAGTACTGCAAGCTGGTGATTCATTATTACACTGCTGATTTCGTTTGGCCCATGGTTATGACTGCATCCCTGACAGTTGACACAGACATATTCCGTATCTTCCGTCTTCTAAAATCACTGCGAGCACTCCGTGCACTCCGGGTGATCAGGACCATACAGTTCCTGAAGAACTTGCAGATTACAGTGAGCGCCATCGTTCAATCCATTCCTGCTCTGAGCAGCATTATCATGTTGATCAGTCTGGTTCTCTACATCTTTGCTATTGTGGGCAAAGGGTTGTACGCTGAGGTCGATGAGAAACGATTTGGAAACATAGGTCAGTTTTACAAAATCAGGAAAAAGATTTGGCTAGCAATTTAGCTCACCACCAGTTATCCTCTTTTTTGCTAAAAGGGGGTTAAAATGGAATTAAATAACAATCAGTTATCCTCTTACAGGTTTTGCAGCGTTTACCCTTTTCCAACTGCTCACCCTGGACGATTGGTTCTTTATGTTCACGGAAGTTCGAAATAATCACCCGGAATACTGGCACATTCTCATTTATCTGGTGATCTTCATCGTGCTGGAGAACTTCATTTTCATCAACTTGTTCATTGCTGTCATTGTGGACAATCTTGAAAGGTAAGCATAGCGTTCCTTGTTGTTTCTTTGTGTGTTTGTTATTTCTGTTGTGAGCTAGTTTTTAACATCCATTATCCAAAAATGCAAAATGAAAGAGGGCGCTAGGTACTTATTCTATTATGCTGTTTTGTGTTCCTGGTTCTAGGCAACATATATATAATAATAAGAAGAATGAGTTGCACAAGTGAGAGAGAGAGAGAGAGAGAGAGAGAAAGACCTCAATATGTTATACTCGTTGCTAGGTAGTACACATCTTCTACTAGTGGTGGTGGTGGTGGCCAGAATACAGCATGTGTCGCTATACTCCAACATTTCCCTGGGCACGTTGCGCTATACCTGTACAGTGTATGTGGTGTGCGAGCTGCCAACTGGGTGCTCTTGGGAATCTCGCTGTGTTAGGTGGCACTCGGCAATCGAGCTATTACACCTTAAAATTAATCCTCTCTTTACTTCCCCTCCTAAACCACTTTTATATCGTTAGTCTGGCATAATAAGAGAGCTATAAGAGTGGCATGAGTGGCCTCTATATATGTGAGATGGGTAGTGAGGTAGATTTGGAAGATAGAGAGTCTCTCTCTCTTCAAACATTGTGTGTTTCGCGTGCACACTCGACGAGAATTAATATGTCCGGGGGAATCACACTGTGGGAAATTGTTGGTGGTACTCATTGTACGAACAAGAGTACACTTCATCTCTCACACAGTACTGCAAGCTGGTGATTCATTATTACACTGCCTTCTACAACACCTTTGTAGTCATTCACAAACACTCGGGGATGTCATATTGATTCTCTTGTCTCGGTAATTAATCTTGCTCTGGATAGTTGCCCAATTACAACATGAGCCGAAAGAGGCGTATATTTCGGGTTACAATGTTGTAATTGGTTGCCTTGCTCGACGGCCTGTTCCTCACGCCCCTCACTGGAAATAATATACAACAACAAGTAATTGGTAGATTGTCTAGTTGATCCCAACAGTCACCGTTTGAACTAGCATGATATGAGTTGTTGAGTACGACAAAACAAGGGGGAGTCAGCTCGTATTGTTGGGCATGAGTGTAGCTATAATACGAGGGAGCTGGAGTACCGCATGTTGTTCCGTGGACTATGAGTTCTGCTGTAAAAGAGAGCGTGTTTTAAACTCTCTCACCTCTCGCTATTGCTTGATCTGTCCCCCTACTTTTGCTCTGTATTTGCATGTCATGAGGAGAGATTTGAGATGGACCTGGCTTCCTAATATTTTTCCTTTTCGTGCTTCTTCCATACATCACTCTCTCTCTCTCTGATCTTTCACTCTCTCTCTCTCCCTCTGTCTCATTACATTTTAGTCACCAAATTGCATTTTGGCCTACCCCGCTCTATCTTAGTTACTATCTCTTAGGTCTCTCGCAGATAATGCCAGCATTTTTGTTGGGTTTTCCGGCCCCTCATTTGGTATCCTAAATCCATCCAGTTTCATAAATCATAATGCTTGTGTTACGCCGTTACGTGGGGTGTTTCTGAGTTGTCTCTAGCTCTCTGCGTTGTTTCTAACGGTGTTGGGGAATATATTTTCCAAATTTAATTACAGTACATCACAGTGCCCTTTTATCCATTTCAGAATCCAATGTGTATTATAATATGCTGTATGTATTTCATTTGTATGTATGTACCTTGTGTACAGTCAGTGTCTGACAAGTACCCTACTAGGACCAACAACTGTTATACTAGGGCCACCACTTCAATCACCACTCACTACACTCACTCATATTTCAGGGCACACGCTACTGCAAAGGAGGAGTCTCTGGATCAAAGTGCGAGTGTTAACTCCTTGGATTCAGAGGAGGTGGTAACTGCCATGGCGCTTGATGAGTGAGTTATGTTTGGTTACGAAGTCACCCCTATTATTGCATATAATAGCGCAGAGAGGGAATTTCATTACCAAAAGTGATACAGGTCCCTTCCTTTAAATATCATACAGCTACCCTGACATATAATATGATATTTTTCACTACCTTCACAACAATCACACTCAACACTCAACACTCAACTCACACATCACACACACATCACTTCACTCACACATCACTTCACTCAACACACACAACACACAACACACACCCCACTCACACTCAACACATATCACACACAGGGACCAGATCCTAGATGAGGTGCCACCCTCTGGAGCGGTGGAGTATTACTACGAGGGGCGACGTGATGCAGCAACCAAGAAGATAGCACAAGTAACCGAGATATTCGCGACCATGGAGTGGTATATGGCGGAATCTCAGATCTGTGTTCGAAACCTGAATAAACTGATGGACTTGGCTAAGAAATCACACCATTAAGATCCTCACTAGCTTTATCACGCACAAAGATCTCTGAGTTATGCTCATGTGCTGAATGCTTCCCCATGTCAGGCAACTACAACAAGGGGACACAAGAATGTGTGTGAGAGAGAGGGGGACACCGGAGAGACAGATATAGAGAGAGAAGGAGATTCGAGGGAAGGAAAGATATTGAGTGAGAGAGAAGGATATTCGGGGGTGGGGGGGGCCGGCTGAAGTTGAAGTTTCCTACCCCTTCCAGTTTTTGAAGTTTTTGAAAAAAACTTCAAAAACCTCAAAAACTTCAAAAGTATTGATAATTCACTATTTGCGCTTTTAAAACAACTTTTTGTACATATCATACATCACAAATTTTACGACAAAATTAACTTCAAAATTTGACTTCAAAAATTGACTTCAAAATTCCCAAAAATTTTTTTCTTCAGAAAGTGATTCTAAACGCTTTGATTACTTGGATTAGTGCTCTCCATGGATTTTTATAGAAAAAAGTTTCCTGAAAATTTCGAAACTCAAATCATACTGCAAAAA
>AVPN01001563.1:0-15720 GCA_000695325.1 Pleurobrachia bachei | reverse complement strand
ACACACACTGCACTTTTCACACTAATGCGTAAACGGTAGTAGAGGTGTCCGCTTTACCTGAATGGAAATGACTTTTTCTCTCTCCCTCTCTCTCTTTCTCTCTCTCTCTCGCTCTCTCGACTCTCTCTCTCTCTCTCGACTATCTCTCTCTCTCTTTCTCCGATTCCCACTATGCCTCTTTACCCCGGCCTCTCTGTTCACTTATCCCACTCTCTCATTTTTCTCTCTCGGTCTCTCTTTTCTCTCTGTCTCCCTCTCTTACCCCCCATTCTCTCTCTGCCTTTTGCGCTTTGTGTAGCTGGGAGAAAGGGAAATATGTAGCGTGTGAGCCGCTCAGCCTGCTGTTGCGGGAAGGAAAGAGAGAGAAGGATAGAGAGATAGAGAGAATATTATAGAGATAGAGAGAGAGAGAAGGATAAAGAGAAAGAGAGAATATTCAAGAGATAGATGGCAAGACTGAGATTGCGTGTATGGGAGAAAAAAGGACACACAGAAAATGAAAAGTGAATTGAGGCGCAATGCGCAGGTAACATGTGATTCGATAGAATCAATGTGATAAAATACATCTGCTGGGACTCAACCTAATGATACAACAAAATTAAAATTTAATTAATTGGTGGGATTCAGAAAAATGCTTTGATCGAAATCCCTGATGCTCCACTTACCCGAACAATGAATTTCCAAATGCCTCTAGCTAAGGTATGATACCACACACGATCCTTCCCAATTTCAACTTAGATCTGGTATCTTCTTCTGATGATAATCAACAATCACACAACTCCTCGTCACCTTGAACCTTCTAGAAGAGCATCGTCTGCATCACACAGAGAGCTAGCTGAGAAATTATCCCAGATAAAACTGGTTTTTACAACAATATGTATTTTGGAAACATTGTCGTGTTATGAAACTCAAGCTTACATGTGTTACCGATTGGAAATATTGTCATAACAAATCTGGATTCTTCTTCTCTCCCCCCTCTCTCCCCCTCTATCTATCTATCTCTCTCACTCTCACACACACTCTCTCTCTATCCCTCTTCCCAGGCTGTTATACGTTGTTATAATAGCATCGGTTCTCCTATTTCGTATGACTCAGCGGCCTCTGAAAGACACTGTAAAGGCGTTGGAGGGAAAGAGACTACCATGGGGCAGAAAGAAAGGGGGTAGAGAATAGACTTAAGAGAGGGAGCACTAGAAAATAGAGAGAGGTATTATAAAAGCGTGTGTGTGTGTAATTTTGAAGCCTGACTCTCCCAGAGGTTGAGGCACCTGGTCCTATATTTAACCCTCAGTCACACACACAGAGGCAGACTTCACTATAATTGTAAGCTCTGGTAGGGTCACGTGACCTTTATAATGTCATCTCATTGGTCAATAACATGTCACGTGACGTGAATGGCGAGCTATGATTGGTCAACGCGTGGTTCGGCATGTTGGAGCTCTCTCCATAGGTCAACTGATTGCAGCAGCCCTTGTTGCCAAGATAGAAGGAAAGAGAGAGAGAGATAGAGAGAGAGAGACATAGAAAGAGAGGGAGTGGGAGAGAGATAGAGAGCGATGGATGTAACGATTCTTGGTAACGGTTGTGTACCAGAGTTTATAGGTTCAAAATCACACATATTTCTTGGGTGTGACGTGCGTGGGAAAAGAGGGAAATGGTTTATTGGTAAACAATCAGTGAGAAAAAACACTGATGACTGAGCTCTCTTTCCTCCCCTCCCTCACTCCCGGCTCCCCCAATATTTCTCAGAGAAAAAAGAAAGAAAGCCCTATGAGTGGCTTTTTCTGTCCTAGGCGTGAAGGGTAAGGCTATGTTAATTTGGAGAGACAATCTTTATTGTGTGTTCTATTCAAGAGAGAATGGGAAAAACATCACAAAGAGAGAAACAGAGATAGATAGAGAGGAAAGATAGTGTGTGTGGGAGAGAGAGAGAAAGAGAGAAAGAGAGAGAGAGAGAGAGAGAGGGGGGGACCGAAGAGAGACAATCTTTATTGTGTGTTCTACTGAGAGAATGGGAAAAACAATGTTGGTTGGTTGGTCCATCTTCTTAAACCCCGAGTCTCAGTTCTCACGGTACGTTTTCCACACCAAGCAGCAGAGGCTCTGCTGCAGAGCTACAGAGAGCAGGGAGGCTCTTCCTGTTTCTTAAGTTTCTCTCAACAACGCAGAGTGTAGTGAATTGAGGCGCAATGCGCAGGTAACATGTGATTCGATAGAATCAATGTGATAAAATACATCTGCTGGGACTCAACCTAATGATACAACAAAATTAAAATTTAATTAATTGGTGGGATTCAGAAAAATGCTTTGATCGAAATCCCTGATGCTCCACTTACCCGAACAATGAATTTCCAAATGCCTCTAGCTAAGGTATGATACCACACACGATCCTTCCCAATTTCAACTTAGATCTGGTATCTTCTTCTGATGATAATCAACAATCACACAACTCCTCGTCACCTTGAACCTTCTAGAAGAGCATCGTCTGCATCACACAGAGAGCTAGCTGAGAAATTATCCCAGATAAAACTGGTTTTTACAACAATATGTATTTTGGAAACATTGTCGTGTTATGAAACTCAAGCTTACATGTGTTACCGATTGGAAATATTGTCATAACAAATCTGGATTCTTCTTCTCTCCCCCCTCTCTCCCCCTCTATCTATCTATCTCTCTCACTCTCACACACACTCTCTCTCTATCCCTCTTCCCAGGCTGTTATACGTTGTTATAATAGCATCGGTTCTCCTATTTCGTATGACTCAGCGGCCTCTGAAAGACACTGTAAAGGCGTTGGAGGGAAAGAGACTACCATGGGGCAGAAAGAAAGGGGGTAGAGAATAGACTTAAGAGAGGGAGCACTAGAAAATAGAGAGAGGTATTATAAAAGCGTGTGTGTGTGTAATTTTGAAGCCTGACTCTCCCAGAGGTTGAGGCACCTGGTCCTATATTTAACCCTCAGTCACACACACAGAGGCAGACTTCACTATAATTGTAAGCTCTGGTAGGGTCACGTGACCTTTATAATGTCATCTCATTGGTCAATAACATGTCACGTGACGTGAATGGCGAGCTATGATTGGTCAACGCGTGGTTCGGCATGTTGGAGCTCTCTCCATAGGTCAACTGATTGCAGCAGCCCTTGTTGCCAAGATAGAAGGAAAGAGAGAGAGAGAGACATAGAAAGAGAGGGAGTGGGAGAGAGATAGAGAGCGATGGATGTAACGATTCTTGGTAACGGTTGTGTACCAGAGTTTATAGGTTCAAAATCACACATATTTCTTGGGTGTGACGTGCGTGGGAAAAGAGGGAAATGGTTTATTGGTAAACAATCAGTGAGAAAAAACACTGATGACTGAGCTCTCTTTCCTCCCCTCCCTCACTCCCGGCTCCCCCAATATTTCTCTCTCTTTTTTCTTTCTTTCGGGATACTCACCGAAAAAGACAGGATCCGCAGAAGGGTAAGGCTATGTTAATTTGGAGAGACAATCTTTATTGTGTGTTCTACTGAGAGAATGGGAAAAACAATGTTGGTTGGTTGGTCCATCTTCTTCGCTTTAACCTGAGTCTCAGTTCTCACGGTACATTTTCCACACCACACAGCAGAGCTGCTACAGAGAGCAGAGAGGCTCTTCCTGTTTCTTAAGTTTCTCTCAACAACGCAGAGTGTTTCTCTCTCTCTCTCTCACTCTCTCTCTCTCTCTCTTTCTTTCTTTCCCTCACTCTCTTCGAAAAGCCTCCCCCGGCCTTGCACGCAACAACTCCATCTCTCACGCTCAGCCGTCTCAAGGTGACTCACACACCATCACGCTACCCTATCGGCAATCTGATTTCTCTCTCTGTCTCTGCCGCTGTATCTCTCTCTCTCTCTCTCTCTCTCTCTCTCCCTCTCTTTCTATATCTTCCCCTCCCTGGCTGTTCTGATATGAGCTCTCATCTGTTCTCTCCCGGCGGTGTCTAAAATAAGCTCAAGCATCCCACACACACACGCACTGAGATATTGCCAGTAGACCTATTTTGTCGCGCGCGCCATGGTGAAGCAAGGTAATGTTATCAATGAGTAAAGACGCGCAGAGTTGTCAATCTGATCACGACCTCTCAGTCTCCCTCTCCCTCTGTTTCCCCTCTATTTCTTATGTCGGACCTTTGGAATCGTTCCAAAGTGAATACAAAGAAACAAATAAGTTTCGAATTAGCAAGTCTGCTCATACACATCACACTAAAATTTCGCCTTTTTTTCTATTTTGGGCGCCTAATTTTCGTCCTTTTGTCAACAAATTAAAATCCCAGTCATAAACCCCTTTCAATAACACCCTCTCCTCTCTCCCTCAGATTATAGCGATAGATCCTTACCACATAGTGTGGCAGCGGGAACGGAAAGCCCATCTCTCGGGAGCTAACCGATCCTTTACCTGTAAACTCGACCCCTCCTCTATCTATAAATATCAATGGCCCGCCAGACGAGGTCCTACCCGGAGACCACCCCCTGAAGTTATTGACCTGACCAAGGATAGTCCTCCACCAGTCCCCATACCCAGACAACAACGCAGGCGAACATCAGCAGCCTACCGTCACCTCAACTCAATCGTGAACCTGATAAAACATGATCGTGACAGAAAGAGACCTCCATACGATATCATGAAGTTGAAACACGCCCAACAACAACGGCTCAACGAGCTGCATATGTTGGAGACCCTGGCTCGACATACGACCACCCTAAACACGGAGCTAGCTCATCTTAATATGAACACCGCGACCACTAATTGCCTGAATCAGATTTACACCTTAGCCCACCATGCAGCTGCTACCCATTACCCAGGGTTACCACCCAGTGCCTACCACCCTGCAGCTCCCCATCCCCAACTACACGGTGGAGTCATGGACCCTGGTTTACATGATATACCCGGGTTAATCCTCCTACCTGACCACCAGAGGATCTCTCTCCGGCCGATATTTGATCTGGGTGTGCCTAATGTGCCAAGTCCTAACTTGCCCATGGTTGTGCCTGTGGTGCCAACGCGTAATGATCATTGGGTGTGATGTTGGATTTAGGAAATGTTTGTTAAGTGGCCACAAGCTTCGAAAGAAAACTCTTTTTTTGGAATAGGAAATTTAAAACCGTTTTGTGTGTGAAAGACAATCATCTTTGAACTGTGAGAGAGAGGATTGAGTCTGGGTATGTATGGTACGGACTATCTTTCGACTCTCTCCCTCTTGGAACTCCCCTTTTCTCCCACGTGGCCCGTGCTAGACACTAGCTTGGTTAATGTTAATTGAGTTGAAAAAGGGATAGAAATACGGGGGAGGAGAGAAAAGTCGCGTTCCAGTGCGTACCGTGTGACTGTCTGTATGTGTGTATGTGTGTAAATATACAACTTCTATATAAAGGGATATTAATATGAATATAAAATTATATATAACTTCAACTTAAACAGAAACAGAGTCAGGATTATATCTGAGAGTGCTCGAGAGCTCAGAATCTCTTTTTTTTCGCTTCGAGCGAAGTTTCTTCCTTCAATTTAACTCAGTTATATGTGTGTGAAAGAGGAACGTATATAAACGCCAGTTGGGGCCAGTTCTAAATCTGTTTTTTGTAAATAACTGGGATTCACTCGTCCAACGTCTCCTCCAAGTATTTACTGTGGTGCAATTCCCCTATCAGAAAGCGTGGTAGGATAACTAGGACAATTTTAGGGTTAAATATTGTGCACAATAATAATGTGTGCAAATGTAGAGAAAAGAGAGAGTTCGTTTATGTATCACGTATTGCACTCTTGTATCGTATGCAGATTTGATAGTTTAAAACATGTATCATGAGAGAGAGATGAATTCGTTTGGGAAAAGTAGGGATGGCTAGGTCGGTACAACTACACTCAAACTAACGTCCCAGAAGTAAGATTGTTACTTTAACTAGGCGAGAGAATCTCTCCAAGTAAGATTGTTACTTTAACTAAGAGAGAGAGTCTCTCCAAGAATAGGATCTCTACTTTTGTGTGTACCGACACAGTCTCCCAAATAATATTAACAAAGTGTAGAAATGTGTATTCTATTCGCAGCATATTAGTTAGCTAAATTTAATTCTCCCTGGGATATATCTGATATATATATCCTTGTGTTAGTACCCCACCCACTGTAGTGTATTTTCTGTTTAGCTCGAACAAACAGGAAATGTGTGTTTTGAGCTTGATCGGAAAATGGGAGATGTTTTTGAGAGAAATCGTGGGAAAGAGAGTGTGTGCGGAGCGTGTGAGATGTCAGATCAGGCCGGATCAGCAAAATTCTGATAGTTATTGGAAAGAGAAGAGAGAAAATGAGAGAGAAAGAGAGAGGGATTGTCTTGTAGGTTCGTAATATGTGTATTATTTTGACGTCAGGGTTCCTGTTCAGTCAAAAAAGAAAACAGTTGGCCGAATAGTAACTTTTTGAGAGTTTTCTGAATTTTTCAATTCGGCAGGGAACCAGCTCAACGGATATAGTTAGAGACGTTGTATTACAAGTTATATATGTGTTTATATACTACATTCCCTCTTTCAACAAAAATATTGTTTCCAATTTGACACAAAAAACATGGCCGGTTTTCCGAAAACCCGATCAAATCGAGAAAATGAAACCAGCCATGTTTTGATTATAACAGCAACACGGGGTTTTCAGGTTTTTTAAAACAAATAGAAACTTTACATCTACAAAATGAAAACCCAACACCGATCGTTCGCGTTGTTGAACCTCAGCTCTGCACGCGTGATCAGATCGAACATGTCCCAGGTGGGGAATGGTACCTTTTTTATTTTGAGTAATAAAACGCGAACGTTGTCTAGTCCGTCGTTTCGTCGTCCAGACGGTGGAACGACGTCTAGACAACGTTTGATAGTGTATATTGATAGCAAGCTTGCCGGGTATGAAAATGTCTTCGAATGTTTTTTGGCTCCATTGCAACCTATTCTCGCTCAGGTATCAATGTGGCCAACTTCTCTGATAACTATACTAAACAAGACTATACCGTAAACGACTAAAGTCGTCACTAAACCCAAAATAATAAGTAAAAGATATTAAGGTTATCTGTATAAAATGAGTTGTGGCGACCACACCTCCCAACATCTTCAGAATCTCAGTAATGAGTGTTCATTAAATTGTCCAGGTCCTACTGGAACGCCGGCTAGCTTCGGAAAGGGTGCAGTCAGTTTTGCGAAACAAATTGATAGTTTCATCTTGATGCGAGGGGGAAAGGATTTGTTTCCAGTTCGAACACAACTTCCTCCTCTCCCTCCTCACCAAATGTGTCTTGTCGCACTCGATTTACCTGATATATATGGAAATAGAGGGTTACAAGAGTGGAATAGCCAAACCAATTATACCATATTCAGTTATTGACTAAGTTGGCAGCGAAGCTGAAGCTACCGACGTCGGAGACGGGGGTGGAGCTCGTGCGCAAAACGAAGAAGGCCGAAGGGCGGCGCCAGACCCAGGTTTGATTCTCCAACAGTGCGCTCAAATGGGGTCCGCGGCGCCAAACATGATGCAAGCTTATAGACAGCCAAAATATCGGGTACTTCTACCCTTTCCCCGCGGTGATTTAACTTACTAAAACGGTGTCTGGTATTTTAGGAGCTGTATCAGAACCCCCACTAGATCCCCGAATTAAATGTGTCATGTTGACAATCTGTTGATTCTCACGAATCTTCTGAAGTAATGCTGACGCTTTCTTTCTCACTCCCCGGCGAGTATCCTGGAATTGAAGATGGGATTATTTCAGTGTACAATGTATTTCAGTGTACAATGTACATGACATGTACATTGTGTCATGTACATTGTACATCTACCTGGCAGTAAAATAGCTCGGTAGCTATAGATTCTACCGGGCTGTTTCACTGGAATTTAGAGGGATGATTGCCTTACTCGACCCTCTCTCATCCTGTTACCCCAATTTAGGAAGCTGTCTCAATTCTTAAAGTGAGAGAGAACAGCCCCGATTTTGATGAAACTTGGTCAGAATCTATTCGCAGCATATTAGTTAGCTAAATTTAATTCTCCCTGGGATATATCCGATATATATCCTTGTGTTAGTACCCCACCCACTGTAGTGTATTTTCTGGTTAGCTCGAATCAGGAAACATGTGTTTTGAGCTTGATCGGGAAATGGGAGATGTTTTTGAGAGAAATCGTGGGAAAGAGAGAGTGTGTGAGTGCGATGTCAGATCAGGCCGGAGCAGCAAAATTCTGATAGTTACTGGAAAAAGAAGAGAGAAAATGAGAGAGAAAGAGAGAGGGATTGTGTCTTGTAGGTTCGTAATATGTGTATTATTTTGGCGTCAGGGTTCTTGTTCAGTCAAAAAAGAAAACAGTTGGCGGAATAGTAATTTTTTGAGAGTTTTCTGAATTTTTCCATTCGCCAGGGAACCATCTCAAAGGATAGAGTTAGAGACGTTGTATTACAAGTTATATATGTGTTTATATACTACATTCCCTCTTTCAACAATGTTCTGTGTTTCCAATTTGACACCAAAAAAACATGGCCGGTTTACCGAAAAGTACCGTGTTTTTATATTCCCGATCACCAAATCGAGAAAATGAAACCGGCCATGTTTTGAATATAACAGCAACACGGGGTTTTCGGGTTTTTTAAAACAAATAGAAACTTTACATCTACAAAATGAAAAACCAACACCGGGTTGTTGAACCGCAGCTCTGCTAGATGGTACGTGTCCCAGGTGGTAAATAGTTCCTTTTTGAGTAACAAAACGAGAACGTTGTCTAGACTGTCGTTTTGCCGTCCAGGCGGTTTCAAGGCCGACTTGAGACGTTGGAACGACGTCTAGACAACGTTTGATAGTATATTGATGGCAAGCTTGTCAGTACTGACAATGTCTTCGAATGTTTTTTAAAGCTACTCCTCACTGATGACTAATAACTATACCGTATACGACTAAACCCAAAATAATAAGTAAAAGATATTAAGTATAAAATGAGTTGTGGCGACCACACTGCCCAACATCTTCAGAATTCATTAAATTGTCATACTGCATGATCACTGGAACGCCGGCCAGCTTCGGTCATGAAATTAACCCTCCGCATAGTGACTTCGTAACCAAGACCAGGTTCGGATTCGGAAAGGGGGACTATCTTTATTGTGAGACAGCTATTATTTTCATCTTGATGCGAGGGGGAAAGGATTTGTTTCCAGTTCGAACACAACTTCCTCCTCTCCCTCCTCACCAAATGTGTCTTGTCGCACTCGATTTACCTGGAAAATAAGGGGTTACAATTGAGTGGTATTGCGGGTTTTAAAGTATTAGCCACACCAATTACACCATATTTAGTCCGTGGCGCCAAACATGTTACATGGTGAAAGTTATAGACATCCAAAATATCGGACTTCTACCCTTTCCCCACTTACTAAAACAGTGTCTGGTATTTTAGGACCCGCCTGATCAGCACCCCCACTAGATCCCCGAATTAAATGTGTCATGTTGACAATCTGTTGATTCTCACGAATCTTTTGAAGTAATGCCGACGCTTTTTTCCTCACTCCCCGGCGAGTGTCCTGGAATTGGAGAGGGGATTATTTCAGTGTACAATGTACTCAGTGTACAATGTATTTCAGTGTACAATGTATTCCAGTGTACAATGTATTTCAGTGTACAATGTATTTCAGTGTACAAAGTATTTCATTGTACAATGTATTTCAGTGTACGTCTGACCGCAGTTCTCGCGCTTGAGAGAAGCGAGAATTGACCTTTGGGTCAGGACAATGCTCTGACAGATGTACGTACACATGTAGATCTATCCGGCAGTGAAATAGCCCGGTACCTGTTTCGGGCTATTTCAGAAGTGAGAAGAGGTGGATGCAAGTTGGACAAATCTTGATAAAAGCACTCACCCGCACCGGGGCTGGTTGTGATCCAAGTTCCTCTCCCTCAACAGGGCAAGGAACAATATCCGGCTCTTGTTGCTGCTGTTCCACGTTTAAAACAGCGGAGGAAGAGGGGAGGGAATCTTGTTCCTCCCCAGTGTAGGTCTCGTACTTTGGTGGTGGTTCTCTTGGTGTTGGGGGTTTCTGAAATACATAGAATCAGTCTCTCAGTCGGTATCTCATTCTGTCTCTCAGTCTGCCTCTCTGTCTGCCTGTTTCTCATTTCGTTTCTCTACCGGATAGTTCTCGTGTCTGTATAAAATTGCCTCTCGGTCTATCTGTCATTCTAACTACCCACCACAAAATGAACCTGACCCTCATCCTATCACCAACAGGGTTTGAATGGTGATGGTTCTCATTCTAACTAGAACTATCACATGAACAGGGAATGAATCAACCTGTCACTCTGGCACCATGTCACCCTGTGACCTGTCACCCTCACCCTCACCCTATCACCCTCACACCCTGTCACCCCTCACACCCCCTCACCTGGTACTGGTAGTTGGGTGGCACGATGGTCTGGTAGAGAGGTGGTGAGGGCTGGTTATTGTGCCGTGCATGCAGCACCGCCATCTCCTCCCTGTGTTGATCCTGCCCGTCTCTATCGTGATACCAGTCGCTGAACCTTTGTGCTGACCTGGTGTGAAGGTAAGGTCTATTAGCCCGAGGGTGGAGAATGGAGATACTGTCAGAGTATTGGCCTGACCCTATTCTCATTTCTCTCAATGAACTGTGGTCAAAGCATTAGCGCGGAGCGTGGAGTTAGTAGCTCTGATTTGTTGAATCCACCTGGTACCCGCAAGGTACTGATAGATCGTCACAGATGCAAAAAACCCATAAAAATACTGCCACCCGTGTCACCACGAATGGTGGAATTAGAAAAAAAACGAGAAGCAGAGGAATAAAAATCAGGATAGCTAGCAGCTGTACAAACGTCTAAGTACCTTCTATTTTCGACCTCCTCGCACCCAACCAACAAGACAATATTGACAATAACTACTACCAACAATAGTAACCAAAGCCACCAGTCAAATTGCATAATTATACCATCACTTTTCTATTCTTAGGTAGAATATCACCCTTTCAAGTTCATGAATTGATGTTGCTGAAACAACAGGATTGACTTAATTTCAAATGTACAGAACAAAAAGTGAGGGAGATCTGTAATCTTGATCTTAACGACATCTGACTGTAAAATGCAAGTGTAGTGAGGTATTCGAGTGTGCGTAAAAAGATGTAAGCAGAAAGATAGGGAGGGAGAGAGAGAGAGAGAAGGAGAGATCGAGAGAGAGAGAAAAAGAAGAAAGAAAGATAGGGCAAGAGAGTACGTGTGGCGTGTGCTTGTGATTGTGTGAGGGAGAAAGCACATAAAATGATGGTTTTTAGATCCTCTCTGACAGAGAATTAACATGACCCAACTCTCAATGAAGTTCCTATCAGACCAATGCCCTGACTGCATGCTGTTAAAGGAATGACAGAAACCTCAAGAAACTACAGGTTCATGTGTTTTCGCAAACTTACTGTCGAGAGTACGACCTCACTTCCGGGTCCTCGAATATGATGATAAAGAAGAGGATGATAACAGCGAAGATAAAAAACCCATACATGAGCCACAACCACCAATCTGTCTCCCCCATTCCACTTGACACAACGTGGCCACTGGTGTGTCTGACTGACATGGTTTCAACTGAGTCAATACTATCCGCCGCCATCTGACCATCCATATTGGAACGTTGGAGCTTCTCCTAGCTTTACCTAACTTTACCGGGCCCCCGTAATCCGCTTTGTAATCCCTCTGCTTTCAATCGATGGGTTTCATATATGGATTGCCTAGTACGTTGTTTTAGTGAGGGGATTCAAACGCACCAGCGAAAATGACAGATATAATCAATTAAGAACACTTCAAGTTTCAAGGGATGCAAGAACCTAAATGGAAATCTTGAATCACACATAATATAATAACTACAGACAAAGATTCAACTTGAACGAGATCGATGTTACACAAACGCGGAATATCAGGGAGAATTTGGGTGTAAGCACAGCGAGGGAAAAGTGAGAGAGCTGGATAGAGAGAAAGAGGGGAAGACAGACAAAAGGTAGCCAAACTGAAACAACCTACATATATTGGTCAAGACATAACCCCATCGTGCGCTGCACTGCCAAGAGAGGGGTAATTTCTTTACCAACCCACATTTTGAGTAAACTCAAAGTCAACAACATATCAGTCAATCTATCACCAGGGGCAAGAGAAGGCGACATATAATACTACTACAGAGACTGTGTACCATCTCTCACGTGCAGCACCAACAGGTGGGCCTATTATTCCATATATAGGCATACAAACTGCCCTCAGGGGCCCTAGGGGGATCACAAAGGAAAGTAATTATCGAGACCCTAATATGATACCACTATTTGACAATAGGGTCCCAACATGACACTAATTATGCCGGGTAATTTGTAATTAGTGTACTACACTGTCATCAGGCCAATGACACTCTGACACTGTCAGTGCCTGTCAGGCCAATGCTCTGACCACAGTTCTCGCGCGAGAATTGGGTCAGGCCAATGCTCTGACAGGTCAGTGCAGTGACAGGTACTGCTCCAAAATGGATGTTTCAAACCCCCTAATTTGTTTGCCACCACAATTCCTCTCACCTCTGGTAGTAGTAATGTCCAACAGCGGTTTCCTCCACACAGCTACTAAAGGCAATGATAAGTAGGGCCACCACCATCAATCCAAACATAACCCACATCCACCTTATTGGGGAGAATTGCAATGGATTAGTAATCGGGTAGTAATCCTGACATCTATCTGATCGAATTGTTCATACGTGTGAACCGCAAACACAGTCTCAAGCAACTCAACTTCTCTCAAGCGGACGCAATGGGTAAACTTGATGTCTGGCGCCGCGGACCCCATTTGAGTACCAAAATTGGGGTCTGGCGCATCTAGACATTCCCTGACAGTGACAGTGTTCAATTACCAGTTGCTAGAGTTGTCGTACCCTGGTATCACGGTCGTATGATCCACAGAGTTTGAGTAAATGGCGTTCCTACCGCTTCTGTAGCTACAGCATCCAATGGAGTCCCCCTCCGAACAACACGTCTAGAGAGGGGGAGGGGGACTTTAAATACCAGACCACCAAAATAAATTTGCAGATCGGGATACAAAGAATTTCATGAAGAATACTATTATTAGGAACCGACCGAATCAAGAAATACTGGTCCCTGATTGGCTGATAACCAGTCACGTGATCTATTATTAACTTACGCTTGTGGAGGAGCAGCATGATGCAGAGATAGAGTTTGAACAGCACCGCTCTGTGGAAGTGCAGGCAGTAACGTAGGATTGAAGGGTGAAGTAGAAGGTAGGACCACAGCAGGTGTAGCTACCATTCACACATCCAATACCATTGCAGCACTGAGGGGGGGGGGGAAGAGATAGGTAGACTGACATACAGACAGACAGACAGACAGACAGACAGACAGACAGACAGACAGACAGACAGACAGACAGACAGACAGACAGACAGACAGACAGACAGACAGACAGACAGACAGACAGACAGACAGACAGACAGACAGACAGACAGACAGACAGACAGACAGACAGACAGACAGACAGACAGACAGACAGACAGACAGACAGACAGACAGACAGACAGACAGACAGACAGACAGACAGACAGACAGACAGACAGACAGACATACAGACAGACAGACAGACAGACAGACCGACAGACAGACAGACAGACAATCAAACAAATAAAACAAACAAACAAACAAAGAAGCTCAAACAAACAAACAAACAAACAAATAAACAAACAAACAAACAAACAAACAAACATTAACAAACAAACAAACAAAACAAACATGTACACTGAAACAAACAAACAAACAAACAAACCTGCTCCCCCAGGAGGCATTTCACAACAGTACAAACAAACAAACAAACAAACAAACAAACAGACAAACAAACCTGCTCCCCCAGAAGGCATTTCACAACAGTACCAAGACTACCAATGCAGTGTTGGGGGTCCCCGGTGTTTGGCATAAAACTCTTGAAAAGGTCAGAGAAACCTTTCTTGACAACAGGAACCTCAAGTTCAAACTGTCAGCTGCTCTGACCACGCGGTTCTCTGGGTTAATACTTAATAGGGTCAGGCCAATGCTCTGACAGAGTTCAAACTTTCCGGCTGGATTTACTCTAAAATAATAATGGGTGAATTAATCAATTAACTAACGGTTAGTAAAAATAAAATATACTTTAATGAAACTTTGCAAGGGGGGAGGGAGCTGGGAGGGGTATACTAGCATATATCGAATGATTTATACACAAAGTACAAACGGAAAGTACACATGCATTTCCATAAACCAAGCAAGTGAAAACACGGCAATGTGAATTGTGAAAGAGAGATAAATTATCGAGCACAAGCTTGTGTGTCCATGTATCACACCAATAGAGTGTGTGAGAGAGAAGATCTATGTATCAAGATACGGACTATTGAGTTGTATTGAGGACAATACGGGCATTATTATTATCATGAATAATGTTCGACAATAAGGTCACCGCATAAAAACATAAGAGTCACTAGATCAGAGACTTGCTTGGCGCCGCCAGGGAATCTGGTGCCGCCAGACAGATAGAGGCAGAGTCACTTAAGCTAAGTAAAGTCTTTACACTGTGTTTTATTATAACTCTCATTATTCATTAATTTAACACTCCTGAACGATGGGTCACATACCTGGGTGTCTAGTGAGGACTGCGGCTGTCGTTCCTGAACTCTCCCAAAACCAGTAAACAACCAATCAGAACTAGTTATTTAGGTCACGTGACTGGTTATGAGCCAATCAGGGACCAGTATTACTTGCTGAACTCGCCAGTTGCCGGCCGGTGGTTCCACTGAATCTCTAAACCTCAACACCAACACGCAAAGAGCTCCCGAGTTCAAAACTAAAACATAGTGGTTGTTAATATTTCTTCTCTCCTGAAAATACCCAAAATTTCCTTAGAGAATTTCCAGACAATTAAACGAGTAGTATTCATGAATGTTCCTTACATGAACTTAATAAAGAATGCTCCTAACAGAGACTCTGAGAGTGTTATGGTTAGGAAATTCTCTCGATGACTACAAAATATAAACTCAAAGCTAACCATATATAACATTTTGAATTGCGAAAAATGACCCATAAAATAGCAACATCAACACAGAATTAAAAATACAATCATTTTCAGAATTACTAGACTGTTTCAAAACTTCTGTATCTACTGTTATTTAGGTATTTTACACTAAAACTTGGGACACACATACACAAATTTTAGGCTGACAAAATGTTTGAAATGAAAAATGTAATCTGGCCCCTATCAAATACTTTCCAGTTCCATTCGATCCGATCGTTGATCTAAAAAAATCCTGATTTTAGCAACACTTTCCTTGGAACAGACGAGAACCATCTAGAACCTTGACGACATATCTGGAAATTCAAGTTCCATCTGATTTCTCTCTCTCCCAACAACAGGAACCAACCGAAACAAGTAAAAAACCAATCAGAACTCGTTATTTAGGTCACGTAACTGATTATCAGCCAATCAGAGACAAGCATTTCTTGATTCGGTCGGTTCCTGCTCAACATCTGTACCGGCTAAAGTGTCCCTGCCCTTTTTTGTAGGTAAGTTGAGAGTGCGGTAAATTCCTGCAGTGCTAGTTCGTAACCAAGGTATAGGGTATCTTGACACACGCCCTGTGAGGAGAGGAGGGAGAAATGAGGAGGGGAGAAATGAGTTGTCGAGAGGGAGAAATGAGGGGGGGGGG
>AVPN01001562.1:0-11250 GCA_000695325.1 Pleurobrachia bachei | reverse complement strand
CTGCAAGTGACAGTGTACTTGCTTCCGGAGGCGATTGTTGCTGAGGTAGGGGCGACTGTACCATCCGAAATTGTCGGCTTGTTACAGGAGTTGGCTGAAAACACGATTATATCAAACAATTGGGCGGCATTGAAGTTGAGTCGTGTAGGCAGCATCCTGGAGCAGCTTTTTAGCACTAAGCAATAATGAAGCATCATTGAAGTTGAGTCGTGTAGGCAGCATCCTGGAGCAGCTTTTTAGCACTGAACAATAATGAAGCACGAAAAGACGTGCATATGGCAATGGTACATTGGTTTCAAATCCATTCAAGCGAACATTACCATGAATTACATGAAATACAAAGAAAACAAAGGGCTTATGGGATTTTACAGCACAATGCGGGTTTTCAATGAATATAGCAGTCTTTATCATCATGACAAGCACAACGCTAGAATATGATTTCTAAATGAAAATAATTGGAAAATATATGATTAGTTTCATGATTTTTACGAGAGCGGAGAGTGATAATTCGCAAGTGATTAATGCTGTACCTTCGCATGTCGGCAAAGTGGACAACACTCCATTTGTACAAGTGACGTCTTTGTTCCCACTCAAAGTAAATCCGGTACTGCAAGTGACAGTGTACTTGCTTCCGGAGGCGATTGTTGCTGAGGTAGGGGCGACTGTACCGTCCGAAATTGTCGGTTTGTTGCATGGACTAGGATTATTTGAACAAGTCGGCAAGGTTGACAACACCCCATTTGTACAAGTGACCTCTTCGTTCCCACTCAAAGTAAATCCAGTACTGCAAGTGACAGTGTATTTGCTTCCGGAGGCGATTGTTGCTGAGGTAGGGGAGACTGTACCATCCGAAATTGTCGGTTTGTTGCAGGAGTTGGCTGAAACACACAATTTTATTAAGAAATATTTATTTAATCGTTATTTAAGATTCGTGATCAGAGAGATAGACCGTTCTCCAAACTTAAAGTTTTTCATGTACATTCTATACCTTCGCATGTCGGCAAAGTAGACAAGACCCCATTTGTACAAGTGACGTCTTTGTTTCCGCTCAAAGTAAATCCGGTACTGCAAGTGACAGTGTACTTGCTTCCGGAGGCGATTGTTGCTGAGGTAGGGGCGACCGTACCATCCGAAATTGTCGGCTTGTTGCAGGAGTTGGCTAAAAACACGATTTTATCAAACTGTTAGGCGGCATTGAAGTTGTGTGATCTAGGCAGCATCCTGGAGCAGCGTTTTAGCACTGAGCAAGTGAGCAATAACGAAGCACGAAATGAAGTTAATATGGCGATAAAGATTGTTTCAAATTCATGAAAGCGAACATTACTTCAAATACAAAGAATTTTACGCCACAAAGCGGGATGTCAAGACATGAAATAATAGATATTAATGATCACAATGACAAGCACAATACAACAACTGTATGAAAAGATTGTAAAATGAAATTCTGTTATTTTTTATTTTTATGCTTTTTACGAGAGCAGTGAGTGCTAATTCGCAAATGATTTGTGCTGTACCTTCGCATGTCGGTAGGGTGGACAACACCCCATTTGTACAAGTAACGTCTTTGTTGCCGCTCAAAGTAAATCCAGTGCTGCAAGTGACAGTGTACTTGCTTCCAGAGGCGATTGTCGCCGAGGTAGGGGCGACTGTACCGTCCGAAATTGTTGGCTTGTTGCATGGGTTTGCCGATCCTGAAATGGAAAACATTTAGATCCGAGACTATACCGATCACGATCCCTTATTAAAATGATACCACAGTCCAAATGGTTCAGATACCTGCGGTGCAAGTGGGAATATCTGCACTCCACTTTCCGCCGGCACAAGTCAACGTTGAGGCCCCGCTCAGAGTGTATCCTTCGTCACATTTTGGAGTTGCTGTTGTGCCTTCAGTTATCTTTTCCCTGTCAAAGGTTATATCTCCATCCGCCATGGCTGTACTTATATCGAAACAAGTAACTGAAACACAAGTTTATCATGGTTACAATTATTATACGCAATGAAATGGTCGTGCACTCAAATTTGAGAATTGCATGGGGTTTGGCACCGCCGCCAGACAGGTTTAACATTTGTCTGTATTCGTACCTGCTCGACTACACATTCCTCTGGCTACGTATGTTGCGGAACTTTTAGTATACCATTCACCCGTATTCTTGTTGATCATACCCCAGTTTTGGGTTTGACTGCTGTCTGTGAGATTCAAGTAACCTGTGGCGGTGAATCCATCAATCCAACTGTATCCATCAGTTGAGTCGAACCTGGGAGGTTTTATTTTTGTCCATGAATATGTTTTGAGCTGATTATAAACTCTTGAAGGTTAGATTTGCTGCCGGCAACTTACAATAGACCGATCCAGAATAAGTTGAATTTATCGTCTGATTTCACTCCAGGGATCTGATTGTTTGTCTTAGTGGCAACCTGAGGAAAATGTTTTTAGCACACGCAATTTGTATCTGCATGATCATAATTTGAGTCTCTCTCAGACAAACCTAACTATGTATAAAACTCACTATACTGTTATGGTAAAGTGTTGGAATGACTGCAAGATCCCATCCTGTCTTTCCTGTTGTATCCATTGCCTTACAAGAAGTTTGACACACCTCACGAGTTCCCGTTTTGATGTCATTGCAAAACTCATATTCCATCTCTGGGAAATATGCAATGATAAATCACTAGCAGGCATAACACTTGCCTAGTTTGTACCCTTCCTAGATGCTTATACCAAAGAGTTGAAGAAGGTTCGGGTATAAGCTCACAAAAGTAACACTGGCAATTAATTATGAAGTTTTCAAGTTATTAATTGTTTTACCTCGGTTATAGTCTACACGGACTGAGTAAGCGTTTTTAAAAAAGTTACAACTCGACAGTGCCGAGTTGTCACGGTTGTATCTAACATAGCCATCTTCTCCCCAGTCCGCACCGTAGCTCCCCCTGACCTTAATGTATGTTTCTGTATATCCAACAACAGCCATAGCGTGAGAAAGCGCCTCACTCGCACAGGTAGTATCCGTGAACAACCCTAAGGATAAAAGAGTTCATCTAGAATTGCTAAAATTTAATATCTCATTATATTTTGACAACTCGCAATTGTCCAAATATATGACGAACTTACGGGCAATAGTCCAGTCTCTTACCTCCAGAATAGGACATTAATTTCGTGCTGATAAAGGTAATGAATGCCACGGGAGAGCTCTGCAGACCAGTTAGCATGGCATCTTCTGTATTCTGTAGTCTCACATAATTCTGGAACCAAATTTTGGGAATACCATTATCCTTCCGCTCTGCTATATCATCATCATACTTGCACACGGTATCTGAAATCATGAAATTTTGTCATGGGAGCATTGGCAAATCTAACTTGACGCTTTACCGCGTTTCATGTCTCAATGGGCTGTGAATGATATCAACACCAGTTTGACCGACATTGTCATACTCACAGGTCCCAAAGTATGGAAATTTAGCGGTTGTCATAGCATATTGGCGGACTCTGGTAACTTTAAAACCATCATTGGCAGTACCACCACCACACCCATCTCCATCTAAAGCACAGTCAATGAAGTATTGCTCTGACAAGTTTATTTCTTCACCGGTGTACTTCTTGTATAATGTCTCCATAGCTAACGTCTGAGGGAGTAGAGAAGGGTTTAGATCCAAGCTGTCAGTCGATTAGTTAGAAATACAGTATGGAATTTGAATTTTGGACATACTGTAGGAAAACTCCAACAGGAGCCACAGCTAAGTTGGTCCTTAATCGCAACCATTCCCAGGTCTTCCCACTCTGTAAATGTTGTAGGAATAGACCGCTTGTGACGCCTAGGTGCTAGAGCTACGTCATCAAGACCACTTTCTCCAAGTTCAGGGATCGTCTTGTTACTGAGAAATGTAGCGTGAGCCTCTGCATACTCCTTGATGTTCTGAAATAATTAACGTTGAAGATTTTCAATTCTTTCGCATAATAGGCAAAAATTACTTGATAAAGTGCTGGAACTGATCAAATAAAATGTTTGTACCATGACTGAAAATCGGTTTAAACTTTTCAGAAAGACGCCATGTGTTGTAGCTTCTACATCTGCCTTTGCTTGCAGTAACCTCTCCCATCTTTCACTGAAACAAATTTGAGTAGTACATCATGTTTTACAGAACGCTGTTTAAAAACTCACATTCTGTCCTGTTGGCTGGACGGCGTGATACCCCATCGATTTAAGGTATTCTGAAATAGCTCTGCGGCGGGGAGTGTGACTGAACTGAGTGCTAAATGAGGGAGCAACGTCAGTAGGAAAAGCCATCCATGGGCCATATCGCCATAGAGCACCGAACTGCTAAACAAATTGTCTGGGTTTAGGGTTTAATTGGACAGTGGGCACAAATAATTGGTTGTAAAATAACCAGGACAACAATGGATACAACTAGTTCACAAATATAGTTCTATAAATTTAAAGCTAAATTGGATTTTTTGAGTTAGCAATTAGCAAGCAAGGATTATTAGTGTTGCTGGCACTTGGCAGTGCGAGCATGTTAATTCTTGTCTAGACTGTGTTTGGGGCACGCCGCTTTACAAAAGTAAAGGGATGGTTGGAACATAACAAGCTCATGAGAATTAGTCGCTAAAATCAAATCAATTAAACAAGGCATTAGGCAACATTATTTGATGGGTGGGGTCAGATGGGTCTCAGATGAGTGTCATTTATTAGTATTTCAGTCACGGTGATTGAGAGCTGTCTGCAAGTTCTATTCTACACTACTCATTAAAACTCATGAACTACCTTGACCCCGCTTGGAACTGCACAGTTCTGGTGCAGTTCATCTACATCATAAAGGGTGCTTACAAAACTTCTAGCTGCCTCAGATCCTTACCCGCTGCCTTGCAAACAATAGAACAGCACGCTTATTGGGAAGGAGAGTTCTCGAATCACCCCGCTGAGATATGTTTTGTCAATATTAGTATGTAGTTCTACAGCTTGAAAAGTATAAAACTGCGTGTTTTAACTCTACTAGTACTACCGCTAAACGAGCAGCCTAGGTACAGCCACTAACACCAGGCTTGTGTCCTACAGGTATCTTGTTGTCGCTCCTGACTACTATGCTTTTAGTGGGAAAACGGTAATGAAAAACCGTTTTGTCTGAAATACGGCAAGAAAATTTACAAGCGTGTCCTATCAACACGTACTGAACAACTACACTTTTTGACAAGTCCCGTCCTTTACAGAAAACCTGCGTCTTCTTGCCGTATATTATGTGACGAGGCTAAAGTTAGGGCTAAAGTTAGTTAGGGCTAAAGTTAGTTTAGAGGCTAAAGTTAGTTAGGGAGAGATGAGGTAAAGCGATAGAGATAGGAAGAGATCTAGACTTCACGTCATTGGTCGTGATCGGCCAATACTTGCCTGCTGAGGGTCGACCTCCTTTCTATCTATCACCGATCACGTATCCTTTCTACCTAATATCTCTATCTTTCTATATGACTGATGATACATTACATATCGGGGGGAGGAGCTAGCTCCCTTTCTAGTACCACCAGGCACAACGAATTTGTATACTTGAACAGAACATGCAGGGGAGATCTGATGGTGCCTACACAACCGGTACAATAGTACATAACTACTTCCCGTGCGGGCTGATAATCAATAGACACACTGCAGAGCAGTGCATCTATTGAGCTGTAATGCACGGGTCCCGAAGGGACCTGTGCGTTACAGCCCTGTAAATCCCGAGCGGCAGCGAGGGGTTTAAGGTATATCTGCACGCAAGGGAGAGAGTACATTTGTTCTTTAAACCCCGCTGTCAAGCTCCTAGAAGCAAAAAACGCACAATTTACGTGGTTCTCAAACAGAGAGCTCACGCAAGCCAGTGCCAAACAGTTGGAAATGAAGTTACAGAGTGTCTCACACACTCGTAACAATCGTTTTAAAATTCAAAAGGGTGGAATGCAGAGAGATAACAGGTAATTCTTTGATCTTTACAGAAATCTGTTAGAGGACGTGCGTCTATTGAGACACAAACTCACGGCAGTGCACGGCCCAATAGACCACTCCAGTGCAAATTGTTTGAGCGTGCCGTGCGTCTATTATATTTTTCAAGAAATGGAACATGATTTTAAAGAGAGATTGGTTGGTTGACCGTTGAGAAGGAGCGTGAGTGAATGAAATTAAATAAAGAGTTAGCAAATAATAATGATTATTTGCGGTGCGAGTATTCATGAGCATACTGCATACAAATGTATGCTGATCAGAATTAGCCTATTAATTAAACAAGGCAACATATGGTGGCAATCTTATTGTCGCTCCTGACGAGGCGGCGAGGCTAAAGTTAGTTCTGAACAAATCGAGTTTGGTGGATCCCGTGGATAGATAGAGAGACAAAAGAAAGAGAGAGAGAGGTTGATAGTTACTACAGGCAACCACACATATACTGAGCTCTCTCATTAGATGATTGTGCTACAACCGTCTTTCTGAAAGGACGATGCGTGTTCTCCCCGATACATCATCTATAAGACACGTGTAAAATAGATTTCAAACTCTGGCACATGGCAGCAACACATTTCAGCCAGTCCTGTGGGAGAAATGAATCTTTTATAACACACTACGCTCTATTGTATTAGATAATGGTCTAATGTATGTACTGCAGTAGTAATGGCATTCTCTGTACATTCGGAACTCTCTAGGAACTAAGTTTTTTGCTAGTGGAAACACGTACCAGTTAGACGATCTGAAAAATTGAAATCTTCCACAAAGATTACCAGTGATTACAAGATAACTGTCACCCAAATAACAGTTGAGGTCAGGGTAGCAGGATTAAGCATGGACTGTCATTTACCCAACTGTTAGGTTGACAAAAGGTCAGTGACTTATGACAAGGTGTGTGTTCAGTAAAGATGTCAGTGACGTGTGTCCACCATTGTTTAAAGGACCCTGAAATGTACTGAGTGAAGTTGAGAAGTAATGTTTTTTATGAGCAGCCACAACACTGTACAGTGTACCTACTGCAAGACAATTAAGCAGCTCACGACCCTTTATTGTTTACAAAGCAAATTTACTATACAGATCTATATTATAGGACACAATTACACGCAGACAGCTCAGCACTAAAGTAGCACATATAAAAGCGTTCATCACGTCTTCACTGTCGCGTGAGTAGTTGCAAAAATATGACATTTAGAAGGAGAAGGACATTGATCGCCACTGGCAAGCAGCCACACACAGCATCTATAGTCTTATCATTGTCATTCATGAATCGGCCCTCCTCACACACAAAGATATCAGTGGCATTTTTGTTTACACAGGTTGCATTTACCAGGTCTCCTTCCTCAAATGTGGCCTTCATCGGGACTACCGTTGCCCATTCCTCGTCAGGGGCATAGCACGTGGTCACTTGGGATTCGCATGCGGTAATGGTTGGTGAGAATGACCCACTCTGGCATTCATGTTCGGTGGAAGAATCATCAGGACAATTGATAGTAACCTGATCTCCATTATTATAGGAGCTCTTGCTTGGATTAATAGTGCTGCCCGATCCACCTTCGTTGTTATACGTGCAGGAAACTGGAGGAATGGTTTAGTTCTGTTAGATTCACATGGACACACACATAATATGCATCAGCATTTCCACACATTCAGATAGAGAGACAGATCAACGGTCATCAAACAAAAGAATTAACATAGCAACAAAAAGATTCACACGGCAGAAGACACAGATAGCAAGCAGAAACCACAACCAATCAGCATGTGAGGTGTCATAATATATAATCAAACCACAAAGATATATAACATGCACAATAGGTCGTGTTGCAAATACCTAGAGATATTCAATGGGACACAATATGGCGACATGCAGGTCTGTAGCCGGTGCTGTTTAAAGATTTAACCGCTTTCCCATGCTTTACAATATGCATCTGTAGCCTGTAACAACACGAAATAATGCTGTTCAAACCTGAAGATCCTCCACACGTGGGAATATCGTCGCTCCAGTATGCCGCTGTTACATGTTAGGGTGGAAGCTCCATTTAGACTACCTTCGTTGCATACAAATGAAGCAGTTGTGCCGTCGGTCCGGGCGTTATCGCTATAGGTAACGGTCGCCCCAGAGACATAGGAACTGAGATCCCAGCACGTGGCTGAAAAGGTGTTAGGTTCAATAAGACTAACACTAGTTGTTGATGTAATAATAGGGAGTGGGTAACCTACTTGCTTTACTGCACAGTCCTCGTGACTGGAAGTTTTCCGAGTTTTTGGTGTACCACTGTCCGGAGATCTTGTGGATGAGACCCCACTTTTTATGGTTTGTATAGGACTCCCTGTTGTCGTATCCGACGGGGGTATAGTCATCAATCCATGAGACGTATCCCGTCTTGTTGAGATCACTGAATGGGAATTACTGTAAAACTAGAAATTTTCGTGAGATTCTAATTTTCGCTTTTTGGCTCTGGTGATCCCTGACGACTTCGCCAGCGTACCAGGACTCGCTGGTGTAGTCGTAGTTCACTACTGGACGTCCTGGTGAAGTCGTCAGGGACTCAGGGACCACTAGCTAATCAGGAGAGGTCAAACAGCGAAAATTAATGCCCGCGAAAATATATGGTTTTAGAGTATCAAATTATTTGAGGTAACAACCTTATCACTGATAAGTTATCAGGTGTTTCATAGTCTATGATGTTTGTGTTCTCAACTTACGTGAGTCCCATCCATAAGAGGTTGTCATTATCGGTCGCAGCCTCGGTAGATCCGTAATCAGCCTGAATCATTGCCACAACTATGTCGTTGTGGTATTCAGTTGGAATAACAGCAAGTGTGAGACCCTGGTCTTCACAACTAGCTTTGCAGACTTCATATGTTGACTTATCACCATTGTTGCAGTAACTATACTCAAAATCTGGAAAGGTGGATCGATTTGGTGATGAGAAGATCACAGTTCTTTTACTTATCAACCTTTTCGACTATCAACTGTCTTTAGTTCATTAAGTTGTTATTACCGCTGGCTCGTATCACACGGATGGTATAAGCGTTCTTGAACATGGCGCAGTTATTGGCGTTATCGTCTCTGTTGTAGTTGATATACCCTCCATCACCCCAGTCCGGACCGTAACTGTAATGGTGTAATGGGTTTTAAAGGGGATGGTATTTTATTTGTAAGACAACTTCTATATGGCGGCGCCATACCCCATAATTGCGCTCAGATGGGGTCGGCGTCGTCAGACAGGACATCTTAGAGGCAGCTCGAGTTAGTTATATATATTTACCTTGCCCGGATACGGAATGTGGTCTCTGTATATCCAACAAGGAGCATAATGTGTGACAAAGCATCTGTTGCACAGTTTACATCGGTAAAGTCGCCTGAAAGATGCACGTGTAAATGCTAGAAACATGTCTGGCGCCAGACCCCGTAATACAATAGAGAGTAGACATTTGGCCTTGGTTGATTATGAGCCTAGTCATGGGCTACCCATGCATGGGATGAAAAGAATTATGTCTAGACAAGAAAAGTGTGCATTTACCCCCAGAATAAGCTTGTAAGTCGTTGCTGATGTATGACAAGTATGCCACGGGTGATGTGCTTGTTAGACCCTCCAGGAAGCTTGTCTCGTCATTTGCAAGTCTGACATAGTTTTGGAACCATAACTTAGTGAATGCGTTACCAGTCCGGGTCGCATAATCATCATCAAAAGTACAGGCCCGATCTGAAAAGAATTGTATATTACAGTCGGACCCCGATTTAGTGATATCCTCGGGAGAAAGGGTTTTGCCACTAAATCGGGGGCCACTTGATCGGGGTCCGAATTTACTAAACTGACATTTTCAAATGTCATTTGACTCGCTACTTACAATATGCAGTGTACTCGAAATCCTCTGTTGACTTCATATATTGTCGAGATTTTATTACTTTAAATCCATCGTTGGCCGTCCCACCACCACATCCATCGAAATCAAAGGTGCAGTCAACAAAGTACTGCTCCGAAAAGTCCATTTGCTCACCGGTCAGATACTTGTACATAGCTTCAACACTTCCCGTCTGGAATAATTGGGTGTGCCATTAGCGCCATGATCAACTATTTAGTGTCTGTGTGTCCAGTTAGTCTCAGTGTCTGTTAAGTCTCTGTTAGTCTCCATCCTCTCACCGTTGGGAATGACCAACACGATCCACAGCTAAGCTGATCCTTCGCGGGTACAAATCCTACGGTGTTTTCCCAGTAATCGTAAGTGGCAGGGAGCTGGCTGGACCGTTTTCTGCGCCTAGTTGGAGCTGGGTCCGAGTCTTCCACGCTCTCAACAGCGCTGGCGTTCATGCGTTCCTGATATACCTTGTAGCGACTAAACTCTTCATTATTCTAAAAGGGGGGGGGTGTTATTAGAGCTGGCATACGGAGTGCAACTTAAGGAAAAGTGTATTATAACAGTGCACAATGGAATCAATACTAACCATAACTGAGAGCTTGTTGAGATAATCCAGCATAGTATTTGTGGTTGTTTTTTCTACGCTTTCTTGGAACTGAATTAACCGTTCATACCGCTCACTGAAATAGGTAGTATATCATAGACGGATATTTTATCAACAGGGAATTAGCTTCGGATGAAAAATTTGGTCATACTCGCTAGTCGTTCAAATGTCTTACCGTCTGTCTTTTTCGTTAGCTGGGTGAACTCCCCATTTCTTTAGAGTGTTTTGGAACAGCTGGGCCGTCGGAGCTGTGACCTGGCCTGCCTGGGTTGAGACAAGGACAAGCCCCAGGAAGAGCAAAACGCGAACAAACATTAAATATCTGAAAGATATGTTAGAACAAAACAATCGGCTACCTGCTACTGGAATGATGCGAATGTGCTTGATTGCTACTGTATAGGAGATTGCAACACAGCTTGTGCGCTGTATCAGTATGATATACTGCAACTGAGTGTATGAAATGCCACTGCTCTGTAATTCTAAACACTACTACGGCTTTAAAAGTGCCACCATGCCACTGCCTGCACAACTATGAAGCAGGAAGTATTTACAGTTCACTTGTACAAACAAGCGTGTGGTATAATAGTGTCAACCCTAACTGCAGAGATATTGCACTTTCTAGGCTAACACAAATTGGATCAATTAGAGACATGATACACTCCACATACAGTGCATAATAATGGCTTGTGTTGTGATAGCTCTGCAAGCACGATCTATCTGACACCCTGCTTTTATACAAACGCTGTTGATATGTTAAAACTCCATGTCCAAGTGATATGGATATATATATACCGCGAGTGCAAATATCACTCCCGCTCCGCGCGACCA